>CAXARH010000152.1:0-15209 GCA_963971285.1 Astropecten irregularis | reverse complement strand
ATAGACCTATTTAAACTATCGAATGTAGGAGAGTTCCCATTTTTTGTTGTCGTTGGAGGCGGCAATATCATAGAGTTATTTATTTTGAAGTATCTTTTCAACTTTAAAGATTGCAGATACTTTTAATCCGTGAAACTGCAGGATTGAACATTGAAGAATTGTTGCTACATGTATTACCACTACGCCATGTGTAATGGATTATTGTTAATGTTCACAATGACGGCGAATGCCCGAACTACAGAACATTAAGACGTTTCTCTGTGAAATATAAAGTCATGTAAAAAACACAACAACAAACATTCGTGATTGGCGTTGCTTAATTGAGTTCTTGAATGACGTTCCTCTGTTAGTAAAACAAATCCCGTCTGTTTCATTTGTAGCAAAATAAAATGGAATCATGAAAAAATTTCAAAGAAATTTCCCCGATGACAGGACCACCGAATTGAAACCACTAAAACCTGCTCATTTATTTTCCACATTTCCACCTATATTATTATGTCTCATAGTGTAACAAGAATAAAGAATCATGAAATATTCACAAGGGAAACTGACTGGATTTAAAGTCATTGAAATGTGAACAAAGACAAATTGACTGGAATGGGATTCGAACCAGGAACTTCGGGAATACCTTACCGGTGCTCTGAAAAACTGAGCTATCATGCAAGTCATTATGTTGGCGGTGTCCATATACATGTATAATAGTCAATTATCTTTGTTTGTTTGGCAGTCAGAAGCCATGAAACCTCTCTCAATGCATAGAGTGAAAGATACCACTCGTTCAAAATCGAGTTGTCCATCATATGGCTCTTGGAAAAGACTGGTGGATATTTCACTCCTTTGGAGTGGTTTTGACTCTGGGCAAGAGTGAAAAATCACTCCAAAATGATGGCAACTTCACTCTAAAAGAGTGGAAGACAGCTCGAAAAAGAGTTGTTCTTCATTATTTTATTACGGCTCTTCAAAGAGTGGCTTTTCATTCTTTTACATTTAGATCCGCAGCATATAGGGGCCTACAGCTATATTCCAAGTAGAATAAACAATATTATGAAAATACTCTAGTATTGTACTGGGGGTGGGGGTGAAAGACTGATGAAATACTGGACCTTGGTGAACGCCGGACGGCAGGGTCCAGTACCGGCGTCCTGGTCTCTTAGCTGCGGCGGTCATTAACAAAACTAAAGCAAGGCTGACACTTGCACGATTCTGTGGCACGCATTGGCTATGGCACGTAAACGGGCGTGAAGTGTGCGTAAACCCGTCGTGACTGCGTGCCATGTCGGGATGAGAATTTTGAAATGTTCAACATTTTGGTCACGACAAAATTTAGGGATCGGGTCGTGAAATATGCGCAAACTGTTCGTGTACTCGTCGGGACGATGCGTGCCAGTGCATGGCAGTGCGCGCCATGCCACAAATGTCACGAACTGTCACGAATAGTTCACGAACAGCTCACGTCGAGTTCAAGAGTAGTTCACGACATGTTCACGAATTGGTGCGCGTCGCAGCGTGGCCGTGCCTTCCCACTGACACGGTCACGTGTACCTCACCCATTATGGCACGAGCAGTTCACGACTAGTTTACGCACTTCATGAACAGATTGCGCATGGCACGAGCAGTTCACGACGAGTTCACGAGCAGTTCACGACTACTGCGCGACAGTGGCGCTCGCGTCGGTGCAGGGGTATAGGGCTTCCTGGACACTGCTCACCATTATATTCCAGAGATCGCCAGCGAAGAGACAACTTATATCACAGAGACAACATGCCTAAAACAAAGCAGACACGAGGACGAGCAAAGCAGAGAAGGCCAGAAGCCAATCCAAAAAAGACCAGGGGTTGGGAATCCCCCTTTTTATATGGCGTGCCCAAGTCGGCACGACACCGTCCGAATTGCGCAAACTCGTCGTGCCAATGCGGGAAGTGCGTAAACTATGCGCAAACTATGCATGAAATCGCCGTGAGCTTGCTGTGAACTATGCGTGGACTAGTCGTGAACAGTTTGCGGGAGCCTCCCAGTTCGTGCCCCAAAAATGGCACGACTTGCCACAACAAAATCGTGGCCAAAAGTCGTGCAAGACTTGTGTCAGCCTGGCTTAAGGCCCAGCTGTATGTGCAGGTGAAACGCCGTATATCGGGCTGCATGTCCTGATTGTCCTCATTCACAAGCTGATAATACGTACACGATGTGAAATTCGTAGAAAGTGACACTCCTATTTCTTGTTCAAAACAGCGTGCACTTAGAAACCTTCGCCAAAACATGTCTGTATTTTGATACTTATTCATTCTTAAATAATGCAAATAAAACGAATGTTTCGAAAAGGTCCCATCAATGAAAGTGTGCAAGAAATGACCAAAAAAAATTGAATGGGACCACGAAAAAAAAATGCTAATCTCTATTACCTGGAATTTCTATTCATACAGGGAGAAATCTTGTCCACTAGGCAATGGGAATTGGACCTATCCCCCATCTCAAATCTTGGGGGATATATCTTCCCCCTATCCCTCCCTCCCCGGCCCCGGACCGACACCCGTACCTGCATGCCTATACACTTTTTTCTCGAAACGACGGCGCGGCTCAGGCTCCACCCATTGCTGTAAACACTGGATTTGATTTGTCGAAGAAGTTGTATTGCCGTTTCCCCAAGACCAAGCCAGACCCGAAGCCGGAGCCGAGGTTTTAAAAATAATAAAAATGAAACATTATTAATGGCCAAGACCACTGATTTCTGCATAACATTATTATGCGACATTAAGCGGTTAGAAACGTGAGAGGGCGCACTTTTCTGGGAATTTCATGAGCTAGAAATAACCTCGGGTTTTCCCCAAACTTGGAAATAAGTCGCAATCGGTTTCCTGAAGGCGAAAATGATTTTTTACCTACCCAAAAACCTATGCTTCACCCGTAATTAAAGACGTTTAGATAGTATCGATCATCAGGTAAGTGATTATTTGATATTTGACATAGCTGCTTAACTCGGTATACGTGATTTTCTTCTAAATTCTTCCACAAGAGACGAGTACTGCTGACTTATTCTAGCCATGTAGGTTTCGACTACATACATGTACATGTACACGTCACCACTGATGTACACAATAGAACAATGTGCATGTACATTAAAAGTTATGGCGACTCCACCATGTTTCTTTTCACTAGTTTCAGTTTCAACTTCAAGAGTTCTAAAATTGATTTTGATAATTGCTGAGTGCTGACTAATCTGACTTACTTTTTACAAGACAGCAACCCTGGTTTTATTTTGAACTCCGTTTTCTATTCCTTCCTTAATACATTTATTGTTAAGAGCATTAATTTCAATCGCGCAGCAGCAGTTAAAATATCAACTGCAATTTACTAAATGTCAAAATAACCAATTGCATTCTCATCAGTGCATGTCCCAACAATATATAATATCCCCTTAAGAAAATAATTGATCTCAAAAAAACATACTATAATATCCATAATGTGCATGCAGACAGCTACAAGCAGCTGGTGAACATCTTTTACATTAGTCATCCAATCTGCCATTGTATCTAATATCGTGACACCACACTTAGCTCAGCAATTAAAGATTAATTTCTGCATTTTGAAGATCAATCTGGTCTATACTAACATCTTATACTACATCTTAATCCATTTGTTCATTTGTCTTTGGTCTGTTTGTTTTTCTGTGATTTGTTTGTCCTTTCTGAATAATCTATGTGTAAACTTAAATTCTTGTTGAATATTTTTTTTCTTAGAACTTTGCCTTAAAATCTTGTCTTTTGAATAGAGATGTATAAAATTTGCTTGTTTTTATAAATTAATAAATCATGAATATTAAATGATTTTGGTCGTATTTTCTGTCTCATGTTTAATGTATCGTTTTGACACTCAGTGATGTTCATTATTGAATTTGGTTGAAATTATTTAAATGAATTCAAATCAAAAGAAAATAAATCTTCTGAAGCTTTTTTTGAAAATCAATCCGGGCCATTTATTTTCTCGGCACTTTCAAAATTGTTATATTGAGGATTAATCTTCAATTAGCATCTGAACATTAAATTATGTTTTTGAAAAGTGAACGTAGAAAAAGTGAGTGGAGCGGGATTCGAACCAGCAACCTCCTGAATATCGTACAATGCGCTCCGTACGTGAGCCATGTCAGTCAAACACATGGTACATGACGACTTTGTCTGACACTGATTAAAGATGCAAGCTCATTCTCACTGGTATATCTACGTACTTTTGTTTTTACCAGGTGAAAATGGCAACAGGAACATCCTCCTCAAAGGCCATTCTGGAGGAACTTGGCAGGGATCATCTGGAGTGTGGAATCTGTCATGAGAGATATGAACAACCCAAAATATTAAACTGCCAACACAGCTTCTGTATGAAGTGTCTGGTACAATACCTCACTACAAGTTGCAAACAGGCTAAAGACATCCCCTGCCCAGTGTGTAGACGGGAGACAAGACTTCCAGAGACAGGGGTACAAGGTTTGACAACCAACTTGTTTGTAGCTGGTCTTGTTGAATCTTTCAACCTACGGGAAAGACTTCTCAGCTCTGACAAGACAGGGAGAACTTGTGAGATGTGTGATGAGAATGAAGCTCATGATAGCTGTCTGGACTGCAGTAAAAACATCTGCTCAAAGTGCAAAAAAATACACATGAAATTGACTGAATTATCAGGCCACACAATACTGAGTTTGGAGGAAATTCGTGAAGGGAAATTCCGTGCACAGAGCACAAAACAAAAACGCCATCCAAAATGTCCTAACCATGAGGGCGAAGTGACCCGCTTCTTCTGCAAAACGTGTGAAATGTTGATCTGTCGAGATTGTACCGTCATTAACCACCGTGTGCCGGAGCATGAGTACATCGAGAGTCATCAGGCCACGTCCACATACAAACAATCCCTAACTGATCAGTTTCCCAAACTTGAAACCATTGCCGAGGAGGTCAGTAAATCTCAGGAGAAAGTAGCTGCCATGAAGTCTTACTTTGATACCAATGTAGACAGAACCGTGCAAGAAGTGCAGAGCAAAGCCACTGAGATAAGAGCAGAGGTAACAACTCAAGAAAACCGTCTCATTCAAGACATCAGAAAACTCCAAAAGGATCGACACCAACAATTGGAGGAATATGAGAAAACACTGAGTATGTTAGCAGAGAGAATACAGTTTTCCCTTGAGACAGCTAAGGAAGTGACAAGTAGTGCATCAGATAGTGACTTCCTCTCACTCTATCCCACAATCAGCAAAGATTTGACATTATTAGCCAGTCAAGATGTTCCTCAAGTTGGCACTGGGCTTGAATGTGTGAAGTTTGAGTGCAGTAAGCGGGTTGCTGACATTAATTTGGGCAAGGTGATGTGGATGAAAGGAAAGTGGGAGCTGTGCCAAGAGTTTGGTGAACAGCAAGTAAGTGGTGGATATTGGTACATCTGTACACGAGACATTCCTTCTTGTGGTTCTTATGATGTTGTAGCGTCGTGCTCCAAAGGATTACCAGTCTTCAGCAAGGATGGACAATACCAGACAACAATCTCCATTCAGTCAGGTAAGTTAGTCATGTGCCTTGTGGAAACATTGAAATATATATACATAGGCCTACCTCAAGAGGGAAAAGACCAGAAAATATCCATTGATAAAAGTGTTGCAATTGGAAAGGCCATATCTTAACACAGATATTTTTGTTTCTTGCAATTTAGGTCGACAATTAATCAATCATAAATATGAATTTAAGTATTATAATAAAGTTCATTCAGTTTGGTGGGAATATATATTGAATATAAGAGAAGGATATTGTGTCTCTGTGATGAGACATTCCACATTTGTTTTTTCTATATACCAGATGTTTTCATGAAACTTCTTGTCCTTAATTCTTGTCAGAATATTTGAAACCTTAAAGAAAAACCCTTCTTATGCCATTTATTCCAGAAAAAGTTTGTCATTGGACAAAATGATTTTTTCAAACTTTCTTAAACAGAAAAAGTATCTTTGCGTACTAGATGGGCACAATTTCGCAAAGAATTCAATTAATCAGTTGTAGAAAATCTGTTCTTAAACCCCAAAAGAGACTGAAAGAATAAACATAGGGCTAGATGAAATTCATCAATTATGTCTGACAAGGGAATGAAATTCCTATCAAATATCTCGTCAGGCATTTCGGTAGATCAAGCATCAATCCTGTATCGCATTTCCAATCTTTCCCATTTGGACTGTCAATAAAACTTACCATAACAACAATGACATTATGTAACACATGTATATTACTATGGTAAAATCAACCACACCAAAGTGCAATGGTGGCTCATGCCTCTTATATTCAAAATTGTTTACAAAGATTAAATTTCTTTTAGAAGTTTGGCAAGTTCAAAGTGTATTCGCGGCTTCATTTTACCTGTCCATGTCATTTGGTTAACGACTCATCAAGTTCTTAACTGTCTCACAGGGACACCGGGAATCGCGAGCATGCAGGATCAACTGGTGGTGGCCTGTGGAAAGACTGTGAAGGTCTTCATCAATAAGAATGTACAGGACCTGGAGTTCCCAACAGTGTCACCGAGTGAGGTTGATACAACAAACGTGGATCTCATGAGTGTGGCAGTCAGGGAGGATGGTGTCATCATAGTAGGTGATAAGAGGAGGGAGGTGTTGACCGAGCATAGACCGGATGGGACACTGATTAGAACCACACCAGTGGACATGCAGCCACACTTCCTGGCTGTACACGGTAATGATAGAATGGTCATCAGTGGCAGTACTGATGCAGTACATGTCATTGACAGCAATGGCACAACACATACAATTATCAAACCAAACATCCCTGGTAAAGGAGCAGTTGAGTGCAGAGGTGTATACATGGACTACTCAGGTTTTTACATTGCCGTGAGTAAAGGCAAATTGCCCAAAAGTAGGACTGGTCATATTCACCACTATGATGCTCAAGGGGGCTTCCTTACATGTATTGCACAGGGTCTGTACTGCCCACATGCAATCACATTCACTGCAGATGGGAAGCTGCTTGTGGCAGACCTCCTGTCATTGAAGATGTACCACCAGGTGTAATCACATTGCAATGTAACACAAAACACTAGTAATATATCAACAAAATCCTGCTCCTTTCACAATGAGAAATAAACCCATCACAGTGAATGTGACAGTGTCATAATGTATGATTTGATCTCAGCAATAATTGTAACGGTTCAAACAAATGATTATAATTTTCTCCAGTGATCGTTTCTCGTTGTATTGGAAATATTGTTTTTATAACAGATCATGCTTTTTTCAACCAATCGTACGAAATATTAAAACTTTGCGAGCACTGAATCAGTCAGTGAGATATTTTTTCTTTAAATTCTGTAAACCAGCTTGATGGGATATTGTCAGTTAATGATACGAAACACAAGCGTTAAGTTTCAATATAAAGGACCATAGTTCACAAAATATCTCACACACGAATTTAAGTTACACCTACAAGTTGACTTTAAATTCATGAAAAGTAAAAATAATGCAAGTAGATCATGGCAAGACAGTGAGGTAAAATGTAGACGTGTAGATGTACAATGATCAATACTAGTTATGGTTGTGGCTTAGTTTATGGACACCATCCACATTATGCATTTCACAATTCTTATAGAGTATTCAACGGTCTTCTAGAAAACGTCGGTTTGAGTATACAGATTTCCTTGTGTGTAGCAGTGCATGTAAATTATTGCTGTTTAATGTATTCATAGATATCTCATTATGAACTTTTGCCAAGTGCAAGTAATACCCTTTTAAAACTTGCCACTCTCAAACTTTACTGGTAAGGGGCGTGGCCTACTTGGGCGATTGCCTTTTTTATGCGTCCATATTATTTTGTAATTTCAGTTATGTGTTTCTGGATACATGAAAGGCGATCTTAGAATAAGATCTTGGAGTTGGTGTGTGTTAGCCAATACAAGAAAAGAGTTTTGTGTCCATGGCAAATGACAAAATAACGGCGATCTTTGACTTGATAAAAAATCAATGTATGGGGCACATTAATAGGACTTTGATAGTGGCATCAGTAAAGCTGAACCATTGTTTTAGATACTTTATTACGATTCTGAATGAGCATTGTATTTTATGATGAAGGTGTATGGATTGATTTCATTCTGATTTATAGAATAACTATGTAAATGTACACACCTTAATCCTCAGACTGGCGGGACGGATTCTGCCCTTAGCTTCTGTTTATAAATATTTGTACAGCGTCTGTGCTATATTTGTTACAGAAATGTGGAGAGAATGGTAAAGTGTTACACACCAATATATATAGGCCAAAAGAAAACTTTGCCAAAATAAAACTTTCCATATGGTTGTTAATTTGAACTATCTTGTATCATATGCAAATTATGTACTTCAGCATATATCTTTGCAAATTGCGCACCTTGGTCAAGAATGAAGGTAAAGTACACATTTTATGCAGAATACTATGTGTTGTATAAATGTTATCAATAATCAGCTGAAAAATTACAGATGAAATATAGTGAGACGAAAATTGTCTACTGAGTATTATTGACATTAATTAGAATTCAGAATGGATAGTTTTTAGCTGTTCCGACATTTCTGATGTCGGAACAGGTTTTGTTTTTGTTCTGATTTTTATTATTATTATTAGCTGTTCCGACATTTCTGATGTCGGAACAGGTTTTGTTTTTGTTCTGATTTTTATTATTATTATTATTATACTTTATCACCCAAAGTTTGTTTATTGCTTATCTCTTCTTAGCTTCTTCCGATCAGCTTAGATGAGGTATCATCTGAAAGCTTATAAGCTAAGGATCATTCCGTAACTGAGTTGTAAAAATTCTTCATTAATTAAGCACGTGACAGCTCATTTGCATATTTAATTAGTCAATTTTGTTAGCAGCGTATCTCGAGAACCCAAAATGCTATGAAAATAATTCTTTTTCCAAAAGCTTTGTTACATCCTGTAGTTGTGCATGCTACCACGAAAATGGCCGTGACGTCATCATGACATCATAAAATTGGCTATTTTTAAGCCCTATGTCAGAGCATAGGCCTATTATGTGTGTGTAGTGTGTACACGTACATGTACATGTACATGTACTGTATTACTGTATACAGTTAACCCCATTTGCAGCTGGGATTGTTTATCTCAAATGATCAGAGTCTGAGGAATGTGCTGTTATGTAAGAGGTAGGCCAGCAAGTGCATGACCATGCACTGTTGCCACGGTAACAAGGTGTGTTAGTATTCAAGCGCATGAAAGCACATGTAGTACGATGTTGAAAGTACTGTCAAGTTCATCGTCTAGAGGATGTGTTATGAGGCTCGCTTTCTGACCCAAGTTTATATGCTTATTTCTTTTGATTATTTAGTCAATTCATGGTTAGTTTGATATTATGGAAATGACCATGACGTCATCATGACGTCATCATGACGTCATCAAAAATGCTGATTTTATTATTAGCAGCATATCTCAAGAACGGTAAGTGCTTTGGTTATGATTTCTTTTGTAAAAGCTTTCTTATATCACGTAGTTGTGCATGCTGCCTCGAAATTTTCAGTGACGTCATCATGACGTCATTAAAAAAGGTAATTTTTGGTTTATAGAAGTATGTCTCAAGAACGGTAAGTGCTACGGTATTGGTTCTTTTTGTAAAAGCTTTGTTAGACCCTGTAGATTTGCACGCTGTGAAATTAACTGTGATGTCATTATGACTTCATCAAAAGGCATAATTTATGTTTGCAGCATATCTTGAGAATGACAAAAGCTATGGTAATGATTCTTTTCACAAAAGCTTTTTTAGAAACTTTAGATGCACGCTGCTTTGTGAATGACCGTGACGTCATGATGACGTCATCGGAGCTTATAAAGCTGATCAAATAAGTCGGAACAGCTCCGTGTTCGTCCACGAACACTTAAATGTCTAGTTATTATTATTATTATTCTTTATCACCCAATTTTGTTTATTGCTTATCTCTTCTTAGCTTCTTCTGATCAGCTTAGATGAGGTATCATATGAAAGCTTATAAGCTAAGGATCATGCAGACACTGAGTTGTAAAAATTCTTCATTAATTAAGCACGTGACAGCTGATTTGCATATTTAATGAGTAAATTTTGTTCGCAGCATAACTCGAGAACGGCAAATGCTACGGAAATGATTCTTTTTGCAAAAGCTTTGCTACATCATGTAGTTGTGCACGCTATTAAGAAATTTACTGTGACGTCATCATGACGTCATCAAAATGCTGATTTTATTATTAGTAGCATATCTCGAGAACGGTAAGTGCTACGTTAATGATTCTTTTTGTAAAAGCTTTGTTACATCATGTAGTTGTGCATGCTGCCCCGAAAGTTACAATTACGTCATCATGACGTCATCAAAAAAGGAAATTTTTGGTTTATAGCAGTATGTCTCGAGAACGTTAAGTGCTAAGGTATTGGTTCTTTTTGTAAAAGCTTTGTTAGACCCTGTAGATTTGCATGCTGTTGTGAAATTAACTGTGACGTCATTATGACATCATCAAAAGGCATAATTTATGTTTGCAGCATATGCTGAGAATGACAAAAGCTATAGTAATGATTTCTTTCACAAAAGCTTTGTTAGAAACTTAAGATGCACGCTGCTTTGTAAATGACCGTGACGTCATCATGACGTCATCGGAGCTTATAAAGCTGATCAAATAAGTCGGAACAGCTCCGTGTTCGTCCACGAACACTTAAATGTCTAGTTAGCTGTTCCGACATTTCTGATGTCGGAACAGGTTTTGTTTTTGTTCTGATTTTTATTATTATTATTATTATACTTTATCACCCAAAGTTTGTTTATTGCTTATCTCTTCTTAGCTTCTTCCGATCAGCTTAGATGAGGTATCATCTGAAAGCTTATAAGCTAAGGATCATTCCGTAACTGAGTTGTAAAAATTCTTCATTAATTAAGCACGTGACAGCTCATTTGCATATTTAATTAGTCAATTTTGTTAGCAGCGTATCTCGAGAACCCAAAATGCTATGAAAATAATTCTTTTTCCAAAAGCTTTGTTACATCCTGTAGTTGTGCATGCTACCACGAAAATGGCCGTGACGTCATCATGACATCATAAAATTGGCTATTTTTAAGCCCTATGTCAGAGCATAGGCCTATTATGTGTGTGTAGTGTGTACACGTACATGTACATGTACATGTACTGTATTACTGTATACAGTTAACCCCATTTGCAGCTGGGATTGTTTATCTCAAATGATCAGAGTCTGAGGAATGTGCTGTTATGTAAGAGGTAGGCCAGCAAGTGCATGACCATGCACTGTTGCCACGGTAACAAGGTGTGTTAGTATTCAAGCGCATGAAAGCACATGTAGTACGATGTTGAAAGTACTGTCAAGTTCATCGTCTAGAGGATGTGTTATGAGGCTCGCTTTCTGACCCAAGTTTATATGCTTATTTCTTTTGATTATTTAGTCAATTCATGGTTAGTTTGATATTATGGAAATGACCATGACGTCATCATGACGTCATCATGACGTCATCAAAAATGCTGATTTTATTATTAGCAGCATATCTCAAGAACGGTAAGTGCTTTGGTTATGATTTCTTTTGTAAAAGCTTTCTTATATCACGTAGTTGTGCATGCTGCCTCGAAATTTTCAGTGACGTCATCATGACGTCATTAAAAAAGGTAATTTTTGGTTTATAGAAGTATGTCTCAAGAACGGTAAGTGCTACGGTATTGGTTCTTTTTGTAAAAGCTTTGTTAGACCCTGTAGATTTGCACGCTGTGAAATTAACTGTGATGTCATTATGACTTCATCAAAAGGCATAATTTATGTTTGCAGCATATCTTGAGAATGACAAAAGCTATGGTAATGATTCTTTTCACAAAAGCTTTTTTAGAAACTTTAGATGCACGCTGCTTTGTGAATGACCGTGACGTCATGATGACGTCATCGGAGCTTATAAAGCTGATCAAATAAGTCGGAACAGCTCCGTGTTCGTCCACGAACACTTAAATGTCTAGTTATTATTATTCTTTATCACCCAATTTTGTTTATTGCTTATCTCTTCTTAGCTTCTTCTGATCAGCTTAGATGAGGTATCATATGAAAGCTTATAAGCTAAGGATCATGCAGACACTGAGTTGTAAAAATTCTTCATTAATTAAGCACGTGACAGCTGATTTGCATATTTAATGAGTAAATTTTGTTCGCAGCATAACTCGAGAACGGCAAATGCTACGGAAATGATTCTTTTTGCAAAAGCTTTGCTACATCATGTAGTTGTGCACGCTATTAAGAAATTTACTGTGACGTCATCATGACGTCATCAAAATGCTGATTTTATTATTAGTAGCATATCTCGAGAACGGTAAGTGCTACGTTAATGATTCTTTTTGTAAAAGCTTTGTTACATCATGTAGTTTTGCATGCTGCCCCGAAAGTTACAATGACGTCATCATGACGTCATCAAAAAAGGAAATTTTTGGTTTATAGCAGTATGTCTCGAGAACGTTAAGTGCTAAGGTATTGGTTCTTTTTGTAAAAGCTTTGTTAGACCCTGTAGATTTGCATGCTGTTGTGAAATTAACTGTGACGTCATTATGACATCATCAAAAGGCATAATTTATGTTTGCAGCATATGCTGAGAATGACAAAAGCTATAGTAATGATTTCTTTCACAAAAGCTTTGTTAGAAACTTAAGATGCACGCTGCTTTGTAAATGACCGTGACGTCATCATGACGTCATCGGAGCTTATAAAGCTGATCAAATAAGTCGGAACAGCTCCGTGTTCGTCCACGAACACTTAAATGTCTAGTTGTTATTTTTTTTTATAAGGTGGTACACAAGGAAGTAACTACACACTATGTACATAAACTGCCGAGTTATGTATGTGCCATGCACATAATGGCTGTAACTCCATAGGTGGTTATTCAAATGAAGAGCATGCTGACAATGGAAGTGACCAGGTTCACTAAGGTTGTGTTGATTTTACTGTTAAAAATTTACCTTGAAGTTGATAACTTATGACAATAAATAAAGTTCATATAATTATTTCTTGCACTTGCAGCATGTTTTTGTACATGTACCAAGTTCATGTTGTAAATATCGGGGCGTTGTACACGTAGAAGTTTACAAATTTCTAGCAGTTGTATTTTTTCTTGTTCCTTCTGGAGAATCTTGACCTTGAAACGGTACCTATGAGAAACCGACATCAGGTCTCATTCTCAGGTTATATACTGGTAGTGTGCTTGTTTTAGAAAAAAACTACTCACTTTCGTGGACTGAATCTTACCAATTTGATAAACAAGAAATTTGTGAGCATATCTCAAAATTACTGAAAGTTTAAAAGGTAACTTTTTTTTTTATAAACCCATTTGACCAAAGCAATTAAAATCATTACTGATTATTTTGTCCCTGAATGACACACTATATTTTTCATACTTCAAGTTGTTAAAAAGGGAAAAAATTATATTGATTTGGCTGGCATGCCATATTTTCCACAAAAGTCGAGATATAGACCTATTTAAACTATCGAATGTAGAGATAGAGTTGTGTACGGTTCCCATTCTTTCGCTGTCGTTCGAGTCGGCAATATTAGAGTTAATTATTTTGAAGTATATTTTCTACTTTAAAGATTGCAGATACTTTTAATCCGTAAAACTGCAGGATTGAACATTGAAGAATTGTTGCTACATGTATTACCACTACGCCATGTTGAATGGATTATTGTTAATGTTCACAATGACGGCGAATGCCTGAACTACAGAACATTAAGACGTTTCTCTGTGAAATATAAAGTCATGTAATAAACAACAACAAACATTCGTGATTGGCGTTAATTAATTGAGTTCTTGAATGACGTTCCTGTGTGAGTAAAACAAATCATGTCTGTTTTATTTGTAGCAAAATAAAATGGAAACATGAAAACATTTCAAAGACATTTCCCCGATGACAGGACCACTGAATTTAAACCACTGAAACCTGCTCATTTAATTTCCACAATTCCACCTATATTATTATGTCTCATAGTGTAACAAGAATAAAGAATCATGAAATATCCACAAGGGAAACTGACTGGATTTTAAGTTATTGAAATGTGAACAAAGAAAAATTGACTAGAATGGGATTCGAACCAGGGACCTCGGGAATACCTTACCGGTGCTCTAAACAACTGAGCTATATCAAGCCATATGTTGGCGGTGTCCATTATACAATAGTCATTTATCTTTGTTTGTTTGGCCTTCAGAAGCCATGAAACCTCTCTCAATGCATAGAGTGAAAGATACCACTCGTTCAAAATCGAGTTGTCCATCATGGCTCTTGAACAAGACTGGTGGATATTTCACTCCTTTGGAGTGGTTTTTATTCTGGGCAAGAGTGAAAAATAACTCAAAACGATACAAACTTTACTCTAAATGAGTGGAAGACAGCTCGAAAAAGAGTTATCCTTCATCATTTTATTACGGCTCTTCAAAGAGTGGCTTTTTATTATTTTACATTTAAATCCGCAGCATATAGGGGCCTACCGCTATATTCCAAGTAGCAAAAAGCAATTATGAAAATATTCTAGTTTTGTACTGGGGGGGGGGGGGGGTGAAAGACTGATGAAAGACTGGACCTTGGTGAACGCCGGACGGCAGGGTCCAGTATACCGGCGTCCAAGTCTCTTAGCTGCGGCGGTCATCAACAAAACTAAAGCAAGGCTGACACTTGCACGATTCTGTGGCACGCATTGGCACGTAAACTGGCGTGAAGTGGGCGTAAACCCGTCGTGACTGCGTGCCGTGTCGGGACGAGAATTTTGAAATGTTTCATCATTTTTGTCACGACAAAATTTAGCGACCGGGTCGTGAACTATGCGCAAACTGTTCGTGAACTCGTCGGGGCGATGCGGAAGGATGCGTGCCAGTGCATGGCAGTGCGCGCCATGCCACGACTGTCACGAACTGCCACGAATAGTTCAAGAGTAGTTCACGACTACTGCGCGACACTGGCGCTCGCGTCGGTGCAGGGGTATATAGGGCTTCCTCAGTGGACACTGCTCACCATTCCAGAGATCGCCAGCGAAGAGTCAACTTATATCACAGAGACAACATGCCTAAAACAAAGCAGACACGAGGACGAGCAAAGCAGAGAAGGCCAGAAGCCAATCCAAAAATGACCAGGGGTTGGGAGGCCCCCTTTTTATATGGCGTGCCCAAGTCGGCACGACACCGTCCGAATTGCGCAAACTCGTCG
>CAXARH010000151.1:0-22509 GCA_963971285.1 Astropecten irregularis | reverse complement strand
CGGAAGAAGCTAAGAAGAGATAAACAATAAACAAAATCTGGACGATAAAGAATAATAATAGTGAAAAAATTCGAACGAAAACAATACCTGTTCCGACATCGGCAATGTCGGAACAGGTAATGAAAAAGCTACGACTCTCCATTCGCCTGTAGACAATACAAGCGGCAAGCTCTATGTCGCCCTCCGAGAACTCTATTATGAGGTTGGCTATGATAATGTGGGTTCATCGGCTGAAGTTATGCTTCGCTCTAGGGCTAGACCTACTGTCGATAAACAGATTGAGGTTCCACATGGGTTATATACCTTTGAAGATCTATCCAATTTCTTCATGGAAGCGGTTCCTAGTTTAACCATAGAGCTAGGGACAGAATGGTTTAACTCTCGAACTATACAAGCCAACTGGTATGATTGCTTTAACTATCCTAGATGATATCGAGATAAAACTCAGTAAAGATTTACGCAGGATTCTTGGTATTGACGAAAAAGGCTGGATTGATGGGAAATATGCAGGAGACAGGCCGGTACAAATTCTTCCCTACAAGTGGTTTTTTATTTATCTCGACCAACTCTCAACCAGCTTTAATCATGTTGCTAGTGCTAACTCAACCCAGCTTGCGATAATCCCAGTTGCAGCTGGTGGTATTATAGACATAACCCCTCCAAACCCCATGTATAAATAATTAGAGGTTGGATATATTCACCAATTAAATATACGTGTGTTTGATGAAGAAGGTATGGTGGTGATGAACCATCAGACCCCCATCATTGCAGTTCTTGAGATTCGAGAAAATGCCTAAGCTGCCGACAGCGCCGCCGGAGTCGATATATCCTACGCTACCCGAGCAAGACGAGGGGTCCAGCTTTCGTCTTACTGAAATCCGCAACCTCGAGCGGCGCCTAGAACGCGAGAGAGATGAAAGAGCCAAGCTATACAAAAAATACCGAAGAGCTATCAACATCGTTGATGGTGTTGACACAGTATTGGTCGCATCTGGTATTGGAATGGGTGCGGCGGATGTGGGCCTGCTCTCCACGATCATAGCCGCACCCGTTGTCGTTGCGCTCGAGGCGGCTGCACTCGTTAAACTTGTGGCCTGGCCCGGCGGCTTCTAGTAAAGCCAAAAAACACGACGAGATTCACGTCCTCGCCCTATCTAAGCTCAACAGCGTGACGGATATAATCTTTGGAGCGCTTAGCGATGGTCACATCTCCCCCGAGGAGGGGGATAATGCCAAATGAAGGCCAATATTCAGAAAAAAAAAACTCGCGAAGCTGCTCGAGAAGCGTCAAATAATGAAAGAGCTCGCTGCTGCCAAACCAACATCGAAATGAAAATGGTTGCTTCAATCTTTCCCATACATCGAGCACCTCAGCTGATCGCCCGCCGGCATATTGCATAGACAGCCAGAGCTAGAGCTAGTGGGCTGGCGGCTTTTTTGCCATCTACAGACAAAAATACGCTCCTATAAATCATTAACGTACGCGGCGTGCCATAGAGCGACCTTTGGACCGCACACGCCAGCCATGGGCGATCGTGGCGTGTGCCAGGGGCCAGACCCCTGTGTGTAAAGCATAAAATCCACAAATAAAAGACCCATCCCCTTCTCTCCGGCCGGGCACGACCGGTGCTCGGGCGCGGTGTGCCAGAACCCCCATTGTGTATACTACCCCCCCCCCCCCCCCCCCCCCCCCTGTATACGCATACGCATTCCACTAGACCAAGTTACTTGGTCTAGCATTCCACATAAGTTTTTTTTTACACTTCTCGTGGTACCTTGCTTTAGCATCATTAAAATGTCACAGTAATCGGGGCCGGTACCGTTATTGGGACGTCACTTTCAAATTCTGAAATAATAATAAATGACCAAAGTGACAACAACAGTTTTGTATCAGTGTATATTATTATGTACGTACTTTATGGACGGCCCCTGTACTGTGCTTGTACAAAACCCGTTGACGCTTTGTTTGGGAATCACCCTGATTAGAGGAAAAACACACTCGCTCAGAATCAGAGGCCATGGAAGTCATAGTAGCTACGGAGCTCTAGAGGTGCCATCCGACTTGTTGAGATCCTGAGATAAATTATCTCAGGATGTCGTCATCTTGATTTTGTGATGTCGTCATCTTGTGATAAATTACCTCAGGATGTTGTAATCTTGATTTTGTGATGTCGTCATCTTGTGATAAATTACCTCAGGATGTTGTAATCTTGATTTTTAGGATTTTAGGATACATGTATATACTTATAAGTTATCATTTTGATTGCTAAAACAGAATTAGATAAAAGTGGTGCTTTGAAAGAAAACCCTGAAGTTGATTAAAATGTAAGAACAATTTGTTGAAAATAAAGTTGTCACCATCGTATCATCTTTACAATAATTCTTTAATTTCATGTGACCAACCAATACGGTGCATGATACACTGCAAAATAACAGTCTGTATTATAGTGTAAAATAACTGTATGGGTACTTGGGGGGGGGGGAGCATTCCCATTAGGGTCATGTACTTAACATCCTCCCAACCAATGAACTTGAAATTGACATTAGGTTCATATTGAGAGCATTCGTTGTCTTCTATTAAAATATAGACAGTTAATATCATCTTTAAAAGGTAACTGATATCTTTTTGGGGGAGACATCCAAAATGTCTCCGTAATTCCCATGTCTCCCGTGTTTTCCCACTTTCAGAAGCTAACCAGTACAGTCTCCCTAATACCCTATTTTGTGAAACAAATTCTGAAACGTTAAACAGATTTTCCTTATTTGAAAATGGATGATAATTCAGCCTGAGCACCATATCTTGAGACAAGTGACCGTCATGCTTGGCCATATTGAGCCAGGGGCCAGCTGATTAAAGGTAATATCACTACTTTAGTTTTTGTCAAAGAAATATAAATTTATGGGCAAAAATATCAAGGTTGGTTTTACTCTTTTCTGGATAAATACAACATTTCAGGCAGAACAATTTAACGGTTTGTTTCTACCATCGCCATCTGTATACCCTTTAACTGTAAGTTATAGTTAAATCTGTGAAGATTTCTGTTTTGGCATAATAGCTCCCCCCAAAAAAGTATGAAAGAAAGTCAATACCGAGCGCCCTCTACGATGTGGTATATTTAGTCGGGCGCCGTGTGCATGACGGTTCCCAGACGTATGAGCCCGGGAATTTGCAATTTTTACAATGTGTTAAATTGAATAATGCTACTGCCACTGCATTTAATCTATTTAGGAGTTGAAATTTGATGATTTTCATTTTAGAAGTTCAGCATTAGCAGTGAAGAATCTTAAAATTGCTTCATTATGTCATGATATTTATGAATGAGTGATCATTCTGACTATGGCAACAGTTGAGAATCTTCGCAGTTCGTGTTTTGGGCAGGTTAGTAAAATTTTGATTTTAACTTTTAAAGTTTTAAGTTTTAGGCCCCCCCCCTAACGTAAATTTAATCATCAAATATAGTTGCAGTAGCCTGTACTAGCTACTCCAGTACAGTAGGCCTAACTAATATAATATAAGGCTATAGTAATTAGTACATTAGGGCCTACTCTAGTTGCGATGATCGTAACCCTAGGTCTGACATGGGGACTTGGACCTTAGGGTTACGAGAAAACGTGTTCAAAATGTTTGGGAATGACATTTTGGCCAACTCCTGAAGTACGTTTCCACTTACTTTTCCACTTTCCAAAATCCAAACACAAAATCTGACTACATGGATCTGATTGGTACTAATCAACAGATCAATGAGTCATATAAAACCACTTTGAATATCGAAAGATCATTTAGTTCAGAAAAAATGACCCAAAACTTACCGAAGGTGTCGAGATTCCCTCCGTTCGCCGTCAGTCGGCCATTTTGAATAGTGCGCAGTGTGTCATCTCGACCAAATCACGTCTTGCGAAATGCCGTTTTGGCTGTTCCACCTTTCAAACTCAAACTCACAGCCCTATGGAGGGTGTTCCCAGAATAACACGTGCGCTGTGATACCGTGTACACGCAAGAGGAGGTTTTTTTAAGTCCGCATTGTTTGCCCATGTCAAGCTGCCACTGACAATTCAAATATTTCATCATGAACTGAAGGAAATTGCTAAGATTATCAAATGATTTCCTTTATGAATGGTCCCATAAACAGACAATGTTAGCAAGTCACAAACTTGGTGCCCACCCAATTCATGATCAAACAGAAATAAAAAGGTCATCCACCTCATCACAGATCGTGCAGTGGTCGGAATTATAACGCTGGACTGAAAAATATATCCGGTCATCAATTACACAAAAAATGATCATACCCGGTAGGACAGTGAGGACGTATTCCTAAAAATATCACCGGAATATTCCACTGCGCAAAAACCACAATTTCTTACTGCAAATCTGTAGTTCTGTACCGAGCCGGCCGCGGCTATGAGCCACCGTCCGTATACGGTAACGAATCCGGCCGCGATCCAAAAAGGTACAGACCGAGCGCAACATACACTTCAATTTCAAGCCCACGGCGAAATCTGTACCGAGCCGGTGTAGAGGTTATTTCTGTCCCCCCTCAAAACGAGTCCGCGCGGACACATTTACGCCGTTGTGGCCATATACAGCAGTCCGCGGGGACACGTTCACATGGATGAATCTGTCCCCCTCAGATTATATCTGTCTCCCTCCAAAGGATAATTGTGTCCCCCGGTTAGATTGGTCCCCCACCTCGTGATACGTAACCAGTCTACCACCCAGACTACGTTAGTGCATTTTACATTGTTTAAGGGCAGGGTGCGTAGAAGCATGAATTTTAATGCTCTAGATCACGTCAAAGATAATGAACTGTGGATTTCTATACGTGGACGGATCGCGGATCGGCTGTGCCGTTGATCGGCTATAGTCCGTGGGCCGTGAGGCCAAATTCGCTTTAGTTTTTGAGTTACGTGACCATCATCACCGAATTTGTTCCCATTCGGCATGGATGTAGATCTGACATTACTGAACAAGAATTGATTTGTTCCCACGTCCAATTTGTGTTCCATAAAGAGAAATTTGCGATAGAAAATCGTCAAAATTTACGTACAGAAAAAACATAAGAATAAACAGCGTTCTCAATCGGTAGAAAGTATTTATCTACATAATAAAACTATAGTAACTGCATATACCCGGCCCCGCGCTAATTTTATTCCCGATGTAAAACCCTTTACATGATTGGAAACTGATCAAACTTCAACGTGATTATTTCTAGGGACATTTTATTTGTCGTTTAAATTATGGGAACATTAGGTGAATGCTGGATGGAAAATATGACTCATGTTTTTTAAGATGTTTCTCCCAGCAAAATTCTAAATGATGAGGAAGTAATAAACTGCTGCAAACCGCTCATCAACCAAAATAAGAGCCTAAAATAATCATTCTTGGGATCGGGAATGCCTGACGTTTTGAACCTACCAGCTTAATCTAAATAAAATTACAATAAAAAGATTTGATGACAAGGAAAACAAAACAATTATCACAATGAGGTTGAGACTTCAATATAGTTGCATACACTGACTTTATTCCCACAAAGGAATCTTTATTTCAAGCCACACACACTGTATGATCTCATTATGATTTTGCTGTTAAAATATTCCTGTCCAAAATGCTTATTATAAAATGTATATTTCTTTTTTAGAAAACACTTGACAAGAAATATCTTATCACACATGATCAAAACTATACAGTATTCTTTATATTTTATAAGAAAAGAATTGACTAAGTTTTTCAATAATATATTCTCTTGGGACTCAGCTGGCCGATTAAGCTTAAAATTTCCCAGTCAGTTTTAACATACATGTAAATCTTTGAATTTCCCGGTCAGTTTTCACATACATGCAAATCTTTGAATTTCCCAGACAGTTTTCCTTTCCTTCAGTAGTTTTGCTGACGCAAATCAAACTGATAGAGCCTGAATTTGAACATGAAACTATGTCTGTATGTACATGTACATATAGAAAAACCAGAAATGTGATATTAAAGGGTCTCTGCAATGGGAATATTATGGCTTGAACATGTGCCAATATAAAAACTGTACATGGGGACTGTGATTTTACCCACTTCCTCACACTGATTCAGGGTTAAATTCAGCGGTTGTTTTATCTATAGGTTTTCTGACAGACCTTTTCCGCCTCAATGGGTTTTATTTTGCCAACTGGTGCCAACTTTATTTTCACTCAACTGGTGGTGTAATTTTTTTACCAAACCATTTCTGTAGGTCAAGTTTGCATCTTCATTTTCTATGTTTTTTCATTATATTTTTTCTGTTGGTTCCCTACAGTATGCGTGAAAATCCCGTTTTACAAAGCCATTCAAAGGAAAACCAAATGCTGGTTTGAAACCAAAATAAGACTTGCCATTCATTATTTGTCAGTATATTCTCTGTATGAAGGCAATAAAATAACCTGACTGAAAAAGGCACTGCACCAACCCTTTAAAAATCAATTTGCCACCAAGGGGTTGGTTTAAAATGTAAAAAATGATTTCTGAAAAAAAATTATTGCTCACACATTGACTTGAGTAGTGCTTGTGATGCAATTGAATCAAGGGCAACTGATATTTTTTTTTTGAACCTCTAAATTTTGGCGGTGAAGGTCAATCTTGACTTTCTCAAGTTTCAAGAGCTCCTCTTGAAACTTGAGCTGCCTAATTTCAGTTGCCCGTTGGAGAGAAGATGGCTGGGAGGAGATTGCCTGAATCTGTTCCTGCAGCTGATGTACTTGATCCTGTAAGGCAGTGAAGGCAGTCGTTGAAGGGGTTGCTTCTGCCATGTGTTCTGCTCTTGTTGCTGGTGGTACATCAGCTGATGTAGTTGGGGTTGCCACGTCATCTTGGGAGGAATCCTAAGTTGAAAATGATAACACCATTTCAAGTGGAAATTAATCATACTAATTCAGACAGCACACATGGCATAGGATAATCATTTGCATTACTATTGACTGTTTTATTGAGTGATCAAAGATTGTGAATAAATTTGAGGGGCTTTTCTCCATTGATTTGTTTGTTCATTCAATATTTCCTTGTCTATGCTTCTTTCTTTTTGGGATGATGGGGGTGGTTGTGGAGTTGAGAGTCCAAAGAAATATTACCTGTGATATTTGAGGTGTCTCAGCACCAGTTGGGTCCACTTCTGTGTTCTTGCCTCTGATGCCCTCCAATGACTCCCTTGCCATGACTTCATGCAGAGGTGCATGGCTTTCGAAATATCAGGTTTTGGACCACCAAAAAATCAAACATTCAATAAAAATACATGTATGTTCGTAAATTACATTGGGAATAAATGAAGTGGTAAAAGTGCCCAGTTACAACTATGGATATTTGTCTGAGTTTAATTTGTCTAAATTATAAATGCACTCAGTAACAAAAATAAAGTGATTTTGAAATTTGCACAATACCAATTTCACACAAGGTACATGTATTTTAGATTGGAAAGTGCTGCAAATAATGTGTACATGGCAATTTAAATAAATAAGTGTTTTGAACACTAGCACTATAATATAACATTTTGTCCAGTTTGTCCCATCTCACTCCTCAACTTCTTTGCCCTGTCCTTCAGAGCAAACCAATGCTTTCTCACTTTCTTCCACTCCCTTCCATTGCCACCCACAGCATTTACAGCCTCGGTACATTTCTGCCACTGCCAGTACCTGGCCTTTCGCTCTTCATCCTGTATCATGTGTATGAAAAAAAGAGAATTCAGTATACCGTGATTTAAATGAAAGTAAAAAGTCAATTGTTTTTCTATTTCTACTTGTGCATGGTAAATACAAAAAATACTGATACCTTTTTGGAAGTACTCATGGAATAGCCAAAGGTTGAACCTAAATACAGAATCATTCATAATTTGGTTGTTCACAAAATGTTGGAGTAGTCTTTCAGACTATCTACTGTTCATTGATGGTGATAGGCCACTTCATTAATTGACAGTACATTCGTCTGCATAATCAGACAGGTTTTCTAACATGTACATTCACTCAAGCTCAAAGTCAACATTTAGTAGGGCCTATATGTACGGGATTGTAGACTCACTACTGCAATTGATTGTACACTGCATTGGATGAAGATTTATGAAGATTCATGAACTTGAGCTAACAGCACTGACATCTATTCAAAGCCAATAATTGAAAAATACTTACTCTGTCATCACCATGTTCGGACGGCCAGCTTTTCCAAGGCGCTGTGTCTTGTGGTCCTGTACAAATCTCAACAAGGTCAACTTTTCCTCCTCACTAAAATTATGTGTTCGTCGCTTCTTAGCTGTTTCTTCACCATGTTCACTGTCAGCCTAGATGTAAATATCAATGAAAAATATTTACATATCCAACAGTTTTGATATTTTGGTTCTAAGAAGGCAAAGCTAGCTACCAAACTAGGCCGAGGCCTACATCATGAATGGGAATCTATCTGTGATGTTTGAGTTTGATGCCAAATAAGAACTTGAAACATTTAGACCAAGAGATATTGCTGTCACGGGACTGAGTTGCATTTAAATTTAATGCTGTATGAAAATTAATGCAGTCTACGGTGGTAGTAATGCAGAAACCTAATTATCGGTACTTGTTATTGAAGGGTTAGGCTATAGTACTAGTACTATAGTAGTAGCCTATACATAAACAGCAATAGGATAGGCCTAATTATAGTTTAGGCCTCTACAAGTACAAGTACAACTAGGGCCTTAAAGGCTGCCCACAGTACATGTAGGCCTACAGCCATAGGCCTAATTATATGGTTGACCTAACTTCCCCAAGTCAAAACCAACAGTGCGAGCGTTTAAGTTGTACAAATTTAAAAAAAAAAAATAAGCCCCAAATCTTCTAAAATTCTTCAAAGCATCATCACTCATGGATGAAATAGTGATTCTCCCAAATGATAAGACCTAGTATTGAGTGTAGTGCACATTAATGCAACAGTGATTAATAATAGGCCAAGCCTATCTGTGCTGTAGTGTAACGTTACTCAGCTCCGTTAGGCCTATTTATACACTGTGCATAGGCTATGGCTATGCATTGCATGCATAATGCTGTGTACATGGTGTAAGCTTTCTCCAGCTAGATTGACATTCTTGCTTGAAAAACTGCATTAATTTGTTGCTTCTATCTGCTAAATTTGGTCTCATTGAATAGAGAATGTTGACATCTAAAAGTTAATCAGCAGTGAATATATAAATGATGGGAATTTAGTGATAAACTTACCATTTTTCTTTCCTTTTTTTGCAAAACAAAATGGTGGAATCTAAGTTTGCAAAATCCTCTGCAGCTGGGTCAAAGGGCATATTTGACTTCAGGCTCTTTCACTATCATTTTTAAAGATAGGAACTTTTCATTTTATTTTACAAAAATTGTTCCTAACTTAGGAAAATTCTTTCTTCCTAAGATAAGAAGTTTCTTTTCCAAATTGTTCCTAAGTTATTAAGGAACATTTAGGAAGATTCCTAAGTACTCTTATGAAATAGAGCCCAGGGGGGACACAAATTACATAGAGGGGACAGGTTAAACTCAGGGGGGACATAATTAACACGGCGGGGGGACACTTTTAGCCGGCTGAATCTGTCCGGGGGGACACGTTTTGAGGGGGGACAGATATAACCTTTACACCGGCCGGCCGTGAGCTCCCGTCCGTAACGGTGGAACGAACCCGGCCGCGATCCAAAAAGGTAGGCCTTCCGACCGAGCGCAATATTTACACTTTATTTCAAGCACACGGCACGTACGTGTAACGTACAGATTGAGACTTTCGCTGGTGTACGTACACAATAATGTTTGCTTTGAAACTGTGGCTGTTACGCACGCGGATACCAGGCCGTCTTTCTCTGGGTGTAGACAATGTTTTTACGTTTTAATTTTTTAATGCAATCGTCGGTCGGTTTCGGAAGGATTTTTTACGATAATTTTTTTAGATTCAGATGTATAATTATGAAAAGAGTGTTTCTACTTGGCCAATTGAACAAAATAACTGAGTGAAATTTAAGTAAGATTTATAAGCTGATCAGCCTACGATTTACGGTACTTTGGAAGGACGGTCGATCAGAATATTTTGATTTAGATTTCGCAACGATATAACGCATACATGTCGTGTATGTTACACCATTTATTTCTCCTTGAATCGTATTTTCGCATGTGTTGGTTGGATGTCGGCCTGTGTTGGATGTCGGAAAAAAATCACGCCGTATACGTTTTTCTTCACCTGTCATATCAGAAGAGTGGCAGAAAATAAACTTAATTCGGCAGTTTCGGCACACGGGCGCGGGTCTGGTCAATTCAATAACATGTGATTTATTTAACGGACACGATCACACACTGTATGCGACATGCCGTGTATAGCACTGTACAACGCACGTGATACGAGCCCTCCATAGGGCTGCGAGTTTGAGTTTGAAAGGTGGAACAGCCAAAACGGCATTTCGCATGACGTGATTTGGTCGAGATGGCACACTGCGCACTATTCAAAATGGCCGACTGACGGCAAACGGAGGGAATCTCGACACCTTCGGTAAGTTTTGGGTCATTTTTTCTGAACTAAATGATCTTTCGATATTCAAAGTGGATTTATATGACTCATTGATCTGTTGATTAGTACCAATCAGATCCATGTAGTCAGATTTTGTGTTTGGATTTTGGAAAGTGGAAAAGTAAGTGGAAACGTACTTCAGGAGTTGGCCAAAATGTCATTCCCAAACATTTTGAACACGTTTTCTCGTAACCCTAAGGTCCCAGTCCCCATGTCAGACCTAGGGTTACGATCATCGCAACTAGGCCTACTCCTGACGTTGTTGTCGTATAAAGGGCTACAGGACGTTTAACCATGGAGGAAGGTTCCTTCCTCCATGGTTTAACTTGGTCCTCGAGTCAATTCCCCACCCCTAAACTGCTAAAATGGCTGTTAAAAGTGTAAATGATCGGCGATCTGTGGCATTAATTTAATGACTCACCCTGGTGTTCCTGATGTTGTGAAAGAAGCATTCAGAAGATATAAAATTTAATTATCATTTCGGATGTCAACAAAAATGAGCAATTTTCAGCCCCAATTTCCGTACGTACAAAAAATGTCCAGATTCTGAGACTTTTCCCATGGGGCTTTGCGAAATAATAAAGAAAAACATAAGAATAATCTAGTACTAGTCCATTGTACATTTGATTAACATACAATAGAGTGAACGGCACTAGTCTACTCTGTACACGTGCGCAATGCTGCTGGGAAACTATTATGCGACGACTGTTGCCTGAAAAGAGGCAAACGGGTATTAATGCATTGCTAAACCATGGAAGTAAGACTTTCAGGCAACAGTCGTTGCATACATAATTCTTATAAATGTTATTAGCGGGGACGCTAAACAAGTAATTTTTTTTATGTGGCCTTATTTCGCAAAGCCCCATGGCATTAGCATTATCCTAGGGAAGGTTTTGGAAGGTCTGAATTGAAATGTGGTACGCAGCTTAGATTTAAATAACAAATGCATATTGGGACTCCCCCGCCAATTTTAAATGACCTTAACTTCAAATGTTCATATTAACCCTCATGTGTTCAGATAATCTGTTGCATTTGAAATAATATTGTTGTTTCTTCCACAAACACGCATTTCACCATGTGCTGGAGTGTACTTTACATTGTACTTACACAATAAGTGATGTATTGCTGACCAACTGCTGTTCCAAAAAATATGTTTTTATATTCACTTTTAAGGTTTTTTAAATGTGATGAAATAAAATATAGAATTGAATTGAATTAAAGGGAGCTTATAGGATTTGCAAGGCCTCCAAAAAAAATGTATCAATTGAGTTTGAGACAGAAAATTTACTCAACAGTTCGTAAACAGTGCAAACAGTCACCATGGGAAATCTTGGTTCATCAGATACTGGGTTTTTCAAGCAAATCAAGATTTAGTGTCTTTTCCAAAGATCGTTTGTCCGAACAATTTTTGGAACAAACATAAAGTAAACTATTCTTCAAGTTTTATAACAAAAATCGAGTCAGGTTTTTGCTATTTTCTCGTGACTCTGACTGATGTCCGATTGAGCTAAAATTTTCACAGGTTTATTATTTCATATACATGTTTGATCAGACAAAGTATGAGTGCAGTCCCGTGACCTTTACCAATCATGTATTTAAATTGAATTGAGGCTAAATCATGATTCATGCTGGTTTGGGGGTTTTCTTGTTGTTTTGTTTTCTTCTCAGGCGCAGTTTAGTCAAGAGGAGCATGCTGCAATACAAGGGGCCTTACGACAGAAACTAGGGCCGGAATTCATTAGCCAAAGATCAGGTGCCGGTGGCCAGAAGGTAGGAATTAAGGTTGTCAAGTATCTTTGTCTCAGGTCGTTTGCCGTTGCGCTTATGCTAGGAGTCCACTGGGCCGGTGCCAGTTCGCGCCAAAGATTATGTGTGGCGCGCGCCATTACATTCCAGTGGATTTTGTTTGCGCCATTTGGTGCCGCTTGGTGGACACTTCGCGCTGCTGATTGCTCGATGCAAGTGACGCAACGAAAATTTCAAACATTTTGAAATTTTCTTGCTGCCAAATTCAATTTTTGGCGCCGTTACAGGCCACCACGAGCCAGTTGGGAGGCAGTTTGAGCCACTGCACGCCACTAGGCACCTTATTGGCGACACTAGGCGCCATATCTAATTGCATTGGCGCAAACTGGCACCAACTGGCGCCGGCCCAGTGGACTCCTAGCATTACTTTGCCAAACAGTAAATTGTGGACAAGTTGTTCCCAAAAAGGAAAGGACATTTGAGCGTTTCCTAAAACTATAAATTGATAGGAAAGGAAAACAACTTTTATAGCTCTACTGTTAATGTTCCAAACGATATTTTTGACTTTCAGCAAATGTTCCAGAGTCCTTAAAACCCAAGATTGAAAAAGCCCAATTTTCTGACATGCTTGTTGCTATAGTTTTAGTAGCCACTTGTCCTTTCCTTTATAGTTTTAGGAACCACTTGTCCACAATTACCGTAATTTGATCGAGTAATTTGCTGCTCATGCGATTTTTGTTGTTGTCCCCTCAAGTTTGTTATACCCCTTTCGCTCTACAAACCATTCATACTAATTACTGACCAACTGGAAACTACCAACAACTATAGAGAGCCACTGACAAAAACTGACAACTACCTCACAATTTAATGGTTGTTTTAATGGTTGATTCAATTGTTGCAGCTAGCATACATCGAGGGATGGCGTCTGATTTGTCTGGCGAACGAGATGTTTGGCTTCAATGGCTGGTCTCATTCTGTCACTCATCAAAACATAGGTAATTCCATAGATACGGTATATAATACAAGAAAACTAGATGATGCACTCGTGTTTCATCTTATGGGAGGTACATGCATCATGACGGCGGCCACGTTATATCGTGCCTACCAAAGTCACATGCTTATATAACGATCGTGCAAGCCGCGCCGTGACGCGGTACGTATTGCACGCAGAAACACTGTAGCTCTTCGGTGGCTTAGATTGTTTGTCTGTAATTCCATCATATAATTCGCAAATTTCATCATTTTATTTGCCGTTTTGTCATTCCATCTGCCAATTCCATCATTCAATTTGTCATTCCGTTCACCAATTCCATCATACAATTTGGCATTTTGTCATTCCGTTCACCAATTCCATCATACAATTTGGCATTTTGTCATTCCGTTCACCAATTCCATCATACAATTTGGCATTTTGTCATTCAGTTCACCAATTCCATCATACAATTTGGCATTTTGTCATTCCGTTCACCAATTTCATCATTCAATTTGTCATTTTGTCATTCCGTTCACCAATTCCATCATACAATTTGGCATTTTGTCATTCCGTTCACCAATTCCATCATTCCATTTGTCATTTTGTCATTCCGTTCACCAATTCCATCATACAATTTGGCAAATTGAATGATGGAAATTACCAAAGCAAACAGAAGATAGCTAAGGCGTTTCATAGAAACAGATTTTTAGGAATTCTATACCCTTTAAAAATGGCGCCTCGAATGAGGCATCCACAAACAGCCAATGCGTCATCTAGTTGTCTTATATATCTATGGGTAATTCTACCCCAATTCCAGTTGGTCATTCCAGCCCTTATTCACTGGGGAAGTGAGGAAAATACATTAAATTTACTTGTGTGGTTCCCTTTCGAGACCTTTAAATGTTAATTTCAAGCTAACCCTTGTTTTGTTATTTGTTATTGAACTGCCTTTAACTTTGGGGCTTTATCTTTTTTTTTTCTAATTTGTAGACTTTGTGGACCAGGCCGGCTCCAAATACTTTGTTGGTGTGAGTGCCTTTGTGAAAGTTCAGCTCAAGGTGGGTCCAAACAGAATCACATCAATCAATGCAAGTAATCAACTGAGCTGCAAACTGCTCATCAACCAAAATATTGACCTGAAATGTATCAAATGCTTGGAGTTCGGAGGGCCTGACGTTTCGATCCTAGCAGGATCTTTCTCAAAGGCTTACGCCAGGCCTTCCTAGCTCTGAGAGCAGCCTTTGAGAAAGATCCTGCTAGGATCGAAATGTCAGGCCTTCCTAACTCCGAGCAGCCCATGAGAAAGATCCTGCTAGGATCGAAACGTCAGGCCCTCCTAACTCTGAGCAGCCTTTGAGAAAGATCATGGTAGGATCGAAACGTCAGGCCTTTCTTACTCTGAGCAGCTTTTGAGAAAGATCCTGCTAGGATCAAAATGTCAGGCAGGCCCTCCTAACTAGCTGGTACTAGTCTCCTACAACCAAAGTAAATCAGCTGTCAATATTTATTGAGCTATAAAACATCTGGTGACTAAACACAACATTTAGCTTGTGCTTGTATCAACAGGTTGTGTTTTGTGCCAAAAGTCTATCTAGAATGCTATAAAGATACACTGTGGTGTGTGAAAGCAGCGTCACAATTTGTCAAATGTTACGGAAATGCCCAACAAAATCAATCCAAAAGTCAATGCAGCAGTGTGTCAACCAGTGGAAAGGGGTTAAACTGTTAACACTATAGTGTTTGTGATAGAGACACAAGAAGGCTTTTGGTGCATTGCTGGCAGCTGTTCAAACATCAACTTGAATAGAGTTGGTTAAACAAACTGGTGTGTGAAAGTGCGAGGAGGGCACTGCTTCGAAAGCAGCAGACATGCTAAACAAGAATCAATCCAAAAATATAACAGTGTCATTCTGTTCTCCGTTTGACAGAGAGGTTTTACGATTGAGGACTTAATTATATCACCATGGAAACCGCGATTTTGACATCACATGAAGTGCTCGAATTTCGTTAAAAAAAGCACTGGACAGCAGGTCTAGTAACTGAAGCATTTTACTAGACCTGAACTTTGTTCACTAAACCTGTGGCATTCAACATAGGAAAATGGTAATTGTATGCAATATTGTGTATAAAATCATCAATTTAGGCAGCATTTTAATTGTGCAAGGAAAAAAATCACTAGACAGCCGGACTAGTGCAGTACACACTTTACTAGACCGACACTGAAATCACTAGACTCGGTCGACGGTCTAGTGGATATTTCAAGCCCTGACATGTAAGAACTTAATTAAGATTCATATAAATATGAATTTTGAGGTTAGTCTTGGATGTTATGTGAATGAATACTATGCAGTTGCCAAGTATTTGTAGTACTTAGCTGTGAAACTTGTCCAGTGGTTTTGAAACCTACAAAGGCCAGTTTATATCTAGTGCAACAGGTGGCAGCATATTAACACCTTCAGCCCTGGGTTTTTGTTTTGCTTTGCTTTTGCCAGCTTCATAATCAGCCACCAGTCAAATAGAGGTTATCTGGTATGTCTGGCTGGGCTATATGTGCAGAGAGCTCGGCTTAAACAATGCGAGCACACAATGGTTGAATACCGCCGCACAATATCATAAATTCTAGGTGGACATTATTAGTGTGATGGCAGCTGTGTTCGGAAGTTATTGATTGCAGTCTGCTGAAAAATGCCGATCTATTCAAATGCATATCAAGGGGGTAAATGTACCACTACAAATGAATTCATTTTTGGACAATAAAGGTTCATTGAACCTCTTGTTCAAGGCAGTACCCCCATTCAATGTATTTCAATGGCAATAACAAAGCAATCATGAATATTCTCATGTCATGAGGCAAACTGCTATAGGCAGCAGGGCAGTAGGGGTTAACATCTGTGTTTTGCAACCATCTGCAAAACTTTGTACCACTCATTCAGCAGGGTCAGTGTTGATTATTGTCCGGTGCTTCTTTTCGGAATCACACATTGCCGCAAAATGTCCATCCTTGAAGGCAATTAATTTATTCTCAGCATCCAGAGTAATACATGTAGTGTGGTTTCGTATCCAGCACAAGATGTGCTGGTTGCCATGACACATGAAACTTGGGGCGCTCATTACATTATTTACAGCGTGAAACTAACTTAATGCATATCATGGGCAAGACGGCAAAGAAAGGTGGGGCAAGAGGAACATCGAACATCAGAAATATTTTCCCACATATTGACATATCTGTGATGTTTGATACATCCCACATCACAAATCTGCGCACATTTGTCTTTGTGTGTTTTTTTTCCTCTGAATAATGTTTGTTTGCTTTAGTTTACGATAATTAGAAATCAAGTGAAATGTACACAAAATTGACAAAAAGTATTGCTGTATTGCAGTTATTGGTTGCGAAAAATGCGTTGCAAAAATGCGTAAAGGCACTATACCTCTTCTCTTTCTCACTGTCCACCTTGAAGCACATTCACTTAATATTGACTGCTTTCTTTTATTCCTCCCTCTGACTGCCCGTAGGACGGAGTGTTCCACGAAGACATCGGATATGGCGTGAGCGAGGGCATGCGGTCCAAGGCTCTCTCCTTGGAGAAGGCTAGGAAAGAGGCTGTAACAGACGGCCTGAAGAGAGCCCTCAAGTAAGGCCTGGGGCCAATTTCATAAAACTGTTAAGCACACAAATTTGCTAAGCTTGACATTTCTGTCTTAATAAAAACAGGGTTAACAACCAAATTTCCACATGTTGTGTATCACTTGTGATTGTTCTTTGGCTGTTGTTCACTGACCATGAATATCAAATGGAATTTTCAATGGTGGTTTGTTTTATTGGGCGAGACATTTTTGTGCTAAGCAATTTTTTCTTGCTGAACAGTTTTATGAAATTGGCCCCAGATTGCCCAGACAGCAAGTGCACGGACAGTGGAGGGATCAAAGAGTTAAATAAAAAACTAGAGTGTGCACTCTGCGCGTAATACACTCAACCATGGCTGGCAACATTGCCTAATACAAAGACCAAACAAGGGCAAACGCGCACGTCCCATTTCAAATTGTACGTATATATTTGTACCCCAGTCAGGCCTGAAAAAAATTGGTTCTGAAAGGGGCAAGGCCACTTTTCCATTGCAAGGGGCACTTCCATTGGAAAATCATAATGTCTATGGAAACATTTGAAGGGGGCACGAAGGCCAAGAACCAGGGCAACGAAGGCCATGGCCTCCGTGGCCTCCATTAAATTCAAGCCTTGACCCCATGTTGTGCGCGCAAGCTGCGCAGCAATAAAAACAATTTTCTGGTACGGGATGTTCCACACATTGCGTTGCCTGTTGCGTAACACACAGTACGCGGAGTTCTGTTCAGTGTTCACCGAACTAACATCCAGGTATTTTGACTCTACTGCGCCTGCGAAGTTACACCAGGAAAGATGGGGGCTTTGCGTCCATGCGACAGTGCAGACAACACACACGTTGAATACGGAACGTGCACTCTTAGTTTGTTTTTATTTATGGGGGGATATTCAAGGAAGGTCTGGAACTTGTAGAGCCAGTTTAGCAACAGCTTAATCTTAAATGACTCTGAGATGTCAAGGTGCAATTAAAAAAGGCTCAAAGAATCTTTCTCTCGAGTCTCGACATAATCATCAAATAACCACAAGGGAAACTGACTGGATTCATTTAAATGTAGTATCATACTTTAGTAAGAGACCAAAACATAAATGTTCACAGATTTATATGTATAACTTTCAGGGTATGAAGATGGTGCTAGTAGAAACCTACCGTTAAAATGTTTCCGCCTGAAATTGAGTATTTATCCAAAAATGAGTAAAACAATGACCAAAAATCTTTTTGATCTTTTAAAGAATCAAAAATAAAAGAGAAAAGACTTAAAGAAATACTGTGGCAATTTTTCATGATTTTCTCAAAAAGTAGGCACCGTATGGAATTGAAATTTTCACACATGACTGTGACTGTATCTTCCTTGATATTTTTGCTCATGAAGCTGTACTTCTTTGACAAAAACCAAAGTATGATATTACCTTTAATATAAAGTCATTGAAAAGTAAACCAAGAAGACAAACTAAAAGTATACAATAAAGCTTTGTATTTTTGTCTTGAATGAAGATGGTTTTGGAATCTCAAGCTCTGCACAGGACTGGCATAATGTTTATTCCTATTCCATTTGTAGAAGCTTTGGTAATGGACTGGGAAACTGCCTGAATGATAAAGGGTACCTCAGATGTATCGGCAGGGCCCCTAAGCCGGTAAGTATTGCTGGCCTGTTAACTTAGTTTGTAGCAAAGATTATATATAGCGCTACGTGCAAGATGGATAACTGCCCATAGGGCGTGTGGTAATCGGTATGGAGGTCGCCATTCTCCATACAAATTATACACGATCCGCCATTTTGGTGTGCAACTGCACTGGTTAGTACTTTGTACACGGGACATGTGGAGGCTGGGCGCTTTAAAAAGAAAAGAGAAAGAGGAGTGTTAGGCAAAATTGTGGCCCGGATTCGATTAAAACCTATTTGACATTGATGTGAAGCCACTAAATATGAAAACAGCGATTTTTTGTGGTTTTCTGGACCTACTTTTGCAAGTCGCTTATATCATGCTATGGAAACTCCGTTTGTGGAACACCCGCCCAACACCAGAATGGCGCCCATGGCGATTACACGTTTCAGTGAGAGTTCCCCACCTTGCGCGTAGCGCTACATAATCTTTGGTTTGTAGTCTTGTGTAATTTGCATGGAAATTGTTGAAAATGTATCATCGATCATCTGTTGATTCAACATGAATCTCGGGTTTTAAGCTACAGTACAGGATTGGTAACATACCCAAACAGAAGTGTTAGTTCACAGATTTATGTATAACTTTCAGGGTATGAAGATGGTGCTGGTAGAAACATACCGTTAAAAATATTTGTCCAGAAATGAGTAAATTAATGACCGAAAACAGTTTTGATCTCGGGGTATAAAGATCAACACCATTCTTTTTGAATTTGTTCGCCTTTATTAAAACCATTCTTATTGATTTTATAAGAAAAATTTAGTCTGGTTTTTGCTATTTTCTCGTGACTCAGGTGTCTCATTTAGCTCTTGTTTTCACAGGTTTAATCAGTTGTTTTTTTTGGCAGCCTGAGGTCACCTACAACGTTGCTGACTTGAAGAGAGGCGTGGTGGATTCTAAGATCCTGGAGGCACGCTACCGACCCGAAACCAGAAACCCAAGGGTCCCAGCAGAGCACCAGCAAGAGCTTGGTCACTCGATAACAACCAGGGAGAAGGAGCAACATCCAATGCAAGCAGTTCCAGCCAGAGTCCGGACTGTACCGGCCAACTGTAACAGCAGTGGAGCAACGGCAACATTTGCTCATCCAAAGTTACCCAATTCCTGTCAAACACCCCGTCATCAATCAACGTCGTCCTCCTCTGTCCCTCCATCACGCCCACCAGGCAGTGGTCAGGCCACCACCACCACCAGAGATGACCCGGCGTCGACCCACACTGATGTACGCCAAGGGCCTACCTCAGGGATGTCTGTCCCCCAAGATGCTCTCACTTCACTGGGTGTAGATTCTAGCAAAGTCACCAGACCACCGAGTCAAGCACCCTCAGACACCTCTCAAGCTCCTGTTGCTTTCAAGCCGGTGCAAGATGAGCCCAAGCATGTCGCTACTATCCCGACACACTCTGAACCCTCAGCTCGGGAGCATACTGATCTCACTGTTCAGAATGATAAGGCCATGTCTTGCAAAGCTAGGGATGGTCCTGCTACTCCCACAAATGGCATGCCAGTCTCCACTGAAGTCGCCACGCCAGTCCCCACTGCAGATCCACAGGGGCTGTCAGAAAGGTAAAAATGTTGGAAATTTCTATCAGCTTGAAGATCGCCTTCCCTGACTTGCCCGTTAGTAGGGCAGATGATCTGTAAATGTATAAACCGTTGCCGACACCACGAACTGACACCCAACTTACACAAAAATGTATCTTTATTTTGAGATATAGCCGTTTGAAGTTTGCGACTTTTTAAAACTGGTTTATTTCAAATATAATTTAAATATTAGGACATTTTTTGCTTCCCTTTCAAAAATATTTGTTAATTCATTGTACTAGTTGACGTATTTTAAGTTGTTTAGTGTTTACGGATATTGATTAACTAGTAATTAAGCCTAAAACATATAACATGGGTAGAATCAATGAAGTCACTTGACTTTGATCACCTTTTTCCTTATCCGTTTACCACCGCATGGAACAACCCCTTCCTTTGTATTTATTTACAAGGTATAAAAACCATCCCTGACGTACTGCCTCCAAATAGCCAAAAATCTAAAAATAAATATGCAGTGTCTGTACCCCTTGTTCAAATGAGGGTAAAAGTACGTGTACCTCAAAGAGTTGATAAGAATTCCCCTTTTATCCGCTCTAGTGAGATGACCCCCGAACAACTGCTGCGACAGCGGAAGTTACGCCAGCAGCAGAAGCAGCGAGAATTCAGGGAGCAACTGCTGCGCAAACAGCAGCAGCAAGAGCAGCATCCAGTCCAGGAAGGAGGGCTGCAGCAGCAGCAGCATCCACTCCAGGAAGGAGGGCTGCAGCAGCAGGAACAGGCCGATGAGCAGCAGGTGCTGGCTGGGGATGGGCAGGATGCGGTGGGCGGAGTCACAAATGCTGATGAAGGTAAGCCGTCCAGCTGGGCGCCAATCCACATGTGATGATTTCCCATCATTTCTCTTGTTCTTTGTTTAGGTAGATTTGTAATAGTCATCGGGTAGAAAAACTATTTTACTTGACCAGGTTTCTTAATACTGCAGTGGGGACTTGATGGCGTCATGAACGGTATAATAAATGAGTTTCCCCTTATGGCCAAGATAAATTGTATGGAGGCCGATTTCTAAACAGCCTTTCTTTCAAATCTGGCGGAGCCACAGTTGGGGTCTATGTTACTTCATCCATTTTCTACTTCGCCTATTTACTGGTACCGATGTCACAATACTAGTAACTATAGAAACAGGAATAACTTATGTAAAAGATGAATCGTAAATCTTTGTGAAATTGATTGCAGAAGTGGTAAATTATTAAAGTGGCAAATGGCTTTTAAAGGTACATTAGTATCATACTTTGGTTTTTATCAAAGAAATACGGATTCATGGGCGAAAAAATTTTTAGAAAACAGTGAAAAACGGGCACAGTATTTCTTAAGTCTTTTCTCTTTTATTTTTGATCTTTTAAAAGATCAAAAATATTTTTGGCCGTTCTTTTACTTATTTCTGAATAAATAAACCATTTCAGGCAGAACAAATTTAATGGTATGTTTCTACCACCACCATCTTTATACCCTGTAAGTTATACGTAAATCTGTGAATATTTTCCGTTTTGGTTTCTTACCAAAGTATGATACTACCTTTAAAGTGGTTTTAAGCGAAGTGCAAAATGGGCAAAAATCACTGTAAAAAACGTAGTTGCAGCTTTAAGCAAAATTCACTTTTCATCAGATCCGGGGTTTTTTTTCTCCCTCCTTCAGACCACCTAGTTCCCATGGCAACATCCACGCCCCTAGATACGGTCTTGCTGACCACTGCGGGAAGTGTTGTATCTGGTCCCGCTGATGACCGTTCTCCGGCCGCTGCCCAAGAACACTTCACAGACATGGAGCAAATGCTTCTTGCAGACGGTATGAAGAGAAGTTCGGTTAACGACCAAGTGTTTGATATCTGTGCATATTTTGTTGGTTTCATTTTGACTGGTTCCCAGCCAATCATCCCTGAGCATGAAAACCTGAGCATGAAAGTCGTAATTCCCTGTTCGGCAGCTAGGGCAAATTTCGTGGAGTTGTTAAGCACAAAAAATTGCTTAGCACAAAATGTCTTGCTCAATAAAACAAAACCACTATGAAAAATTCCATTGAATATTCATGGTCAGTGAAAAACAGCTAAAGAATTATTACGTATTAAGTGATACAACAGTTTATCCAGACAGAAAATTCATGGTTAGCAATTTTTTTATGTGCTAAGCAGGGCCATGATATTTTCCCCTGGGCTTGAGTTTCGTGAAATCTCTTTGAGATTACAAGGTTTTGGTATGGCAGACAGTAAACCATATTCTTTTTGTGTCATCATTGCCTTCAGATGACCCAGAGTTCTGGATTGCCTCCCAACAACAAATCAGAGCTACCAGCCCCCCACCTATTAAATCATTTAACTCTGGCGGGAAGCTAAGTACGCCTCGGCGCTCCCCTCGTATCCATCAAGACAACCGTCCGGGCGTTCGAGAGCGGGGAAGGTCGGCGCTGACCTCT
>CAXARH010000150.1:0-24703 GCA_963971285.1 Astropecten irregularis | reverse complement strand
AACGCATTGTCAAATGACCCCCGGAAGTACCCGGAGTTATTCGAAGCGCCCTCACTCGTTCAAAATACCGGCGCATTGTACTGACTGATGAAAGGTCCCTTAATAACTGAAAGGCAATGAAATTCAAAAGTAATATAATTACAGCCGGCATTTCTAAAAACTTGTTTGGATATGTAGTTATTTCCATTAGGTTTTGTTTTTTCTTGAATAACATTTTCTACAGTGATTATAATTGTTGACATGTACAGTCCTTAACATATGGTAATTGGTAATAGAATTAATTATGCAGCATGCAAGATATCGTTTAGGTATGCTTGTCCCAACAGGAAAACAACAACAACAACTAAAAGAAATAAGTATTGTGACATCGGGTTTGCATAAATAAAATCAAACACAAATACACTTAATTCCTTACGAGATTTGTACTTGAATGATATTGGAATTTGTAATAAATTTGAATGATCAGCTTAGGCATCCAAGCTATTTACCAAACTAAAAAAAACAAAGACTTTAATGATTGAATCACTTCACCCTGTTTCCTGCCTTAAAAAAAATCCTAAGACATTCCAATTTGTTCCAAATAACTTGAAGTTGTTTTCAAATTCAGCGATCTCACAGGAATCTTGTCAAGGATCGAGTTAACGGAAACTCATTTGTGGCACAAAACTGGCACAGTGTTAATCCTTAGCCAGATCATATAATTTCAAACTTTCTCTCTGTGGTAAAAATGGTGCTTTGTTCTGTTCAACACATACAATGAACACATGACTACACATCAAGTTTTCAAGTCATTTAAAACCAAATAAATTAACATACACGTCTGGAGTATTTTCTAATTCATGCCCTTGGTTGTTTATGTTTGATGTTATCCCTCCAAAGTCTGCACATCATGGAAAGGGTATCAGAGAAACGATAGCTGTCTTAATTAAGGTAATGTATAGAATCAAACATATCTTAGAAATCAGCAAGTTCAGATATGTCAAAATATTGATCAACAATCATCTTGCGTCTTTTCCGCTATAATCAAAGACACAAATTCTCCCTCTCAATGCACAGCATTGAACTTTGGGAGATTTGAATATCGACATAAACAAGACCTCTCCAAGCAGGGGCCAATGTCATGGAACTGCTTAGCACAAAAATGTCTTGCCCAATAAACAAACCACCATTAAAATTTCAATTGACAATCATGGTCAGCGAACAACAGCCAAAGAACAATCACAAGTGATACACAACACATGGAATTTGGTTGTTAATCGTGTTTATATCGAGACACAAATTTAATTGTTAGCAAATTTTTGTGCTAAGCAGGGCTGTGAAATTGGCCCCAGGTCTTTCACAGTCAAACATAAATGTGGTCATAACTGGGTTGCTCAGTATAACAAGCCTTTATAGCCAGCCAGAAGTCACAGACAAAAGACAGCATCCCACCAGAGGCCCAATCCCATGCATCTGACCTAGTGCATAAATTTACCATATAACACTCAATTCAAAGGTCACTGTCACATGTACATGCCGTGTATAATACTAATGTTCGTGTAGCTGTCACTTCTTCGGTCCTTGCTGACATCAAATTTCAATGATTTTAAGGCACTTTGGCCTCAAGTATGTGTACATTTTAGGGGAACTGGGACCAAAAGCATGGGCGACGAGGCCATTTATTTTAATGATGGAAAGGCACCGATTCCAAAAACACCGTGACGGTGTACACGATGTACGGCATTGTTTTTTGCGAGATCTCCGTAAAAATATTCTGACCGTCCGTTCCAATCATCGTAAATTGCTTTTTCTTGATCAAGTAAAACTTACTTGATTTCAGTCGGCTATTTTGTCTTTTGGCCAGTAGCTACAATTTCCATATACTTGATCTAAAACAATAATTTTTATATCGTGCAAAAGTCTTCTGAAAGCGACGACGATCACACAACCCATCACGCACACCACGTGCAAACTACACAGTGAAGTCAGCACGGCATCTCGAATTTCCACAGTCAAGTGCAGTCATAGCGCTTGCTACCACGCACGTTGCCGTGGATCGGCGGCCGATGTTTCAGTCAGTACATATTTTGCAGCGAGAAACTCAAATGAATTGGACACCACGGGCCGAAAGAAGGGGCACACGGCCATTTTGCCGCGGACAGAGTGGCATTACGGCTAAATCAGAGTATGTCATTTTCGCTATCGTATTTGTAACATTTCGTTGTCGTTTTTGCATAATTTATAGCTATTGTTCGTTGTTGTTTTCGCGGAGTTTACGTGTTTTTTTTTCTCCTCAAACAACTACCGAAGTAGCCGGGATAGAATCAGCGATGTTATAACCAGTGACGTAATGGTTTCGTGACCTCTGCACACGCTGATTGTGCAGTTAGCAGTCGTGAATTTAGCGTGTGAACGCTCTGTGATTTTTAGCTAAAGTTGCTTTTACGACCGAACCCCCGCTGTGATATTTTAGCAGCGAAGTTAGCAGCGAAGTTAGCAGCTCGTGTGAACATACCCAGTGTTGGATAACAGTGGATCAAGGAAAGATTCCCAGCCATAGAGCCTTGGGGTATAAAATTGTATTTGTGAGGTTTTTGCACAGCTGTTGAATCTTTTTGTTGAGAGTGCAATCAAGCAGACTACATGTGTGGTTCTACTTTCACTAGACAATTGTATTAAATTCTATTCCAGCCCCAACAGGCAATTGCAAAGCACGGCACCACCTACATGTACAATGTACATATACACACTCCTACGCACTTTATGTACAGCGAATCAATTTTGTCATTTTACACTGAAGCCCTCGCCTTGGTTTCCTGTCAAATGTTGCTTCTTAATAATTAGGATGAGACTTGAGAGGAAGTTCCTTGACAGTGGAGCCAGACAACAGGTGGCCTTGCCTCCTCTATGATTCAGACTCAATGGTGAAGGGCACCATGTACTTGCAATCATACAGGTTATCATCACAAGCTAAACTAGACATACAGTTTTACGTACATGGACTGGACATGTACGTCATGCACACCTGTACATGTACAATGTATACATCATGTAGGTGTAGGCATAAAATGAAGCTGATAACTAAATGCATGCATGCATAATTAACTTCATGTAAATGTTATAGACCCTTTAGCCTATGTTGCCTAAGAGATTTTGTGCACAAAAACTCCAGTGCAAACTGTCCCACAATATGCATTATACACATGGCATGTATCTCATGTTAAACACACATTTCCAGGCTATTCCCAACTTGATTTACAAGGTCAGCTCAGTGTCTGTGGTTTCTGAAATTTATACATGTACATGTACATGTAGCAGCACTAGACATTAGCATTCAGAACAGAATCCATAAAGAACTCAATTTCATTTGCTTAGATGGAACATGGAGAATCAGATAGAAAAACATGTAGATGAAATGGGCACAGATTGAAGAGATAATCTTGCAGTACACACGTACATTTGTGTATCCATTGTCTGAAAATCCAATGACATCATGGAAATTAAATCGTGACGCAAGACCAGCAACTCCCATCACACAGAGGTTATTAAATGACGACAGAGACGTGACTTTTGTACGGCAGAGACGTACAGGGAGGGTATTATTTCAAAATCAGAGTCTCTACCTGTAATTAAATTTTCTTTTGTTTATGGCATGCTTTTCCAGTGAAGATGAGAACTGAGGAGATGCAATTACTATTCTGCCTTGAATATCAGATTGAAATTTTGTTTCATGCATGTAAAAGGCTCCTTTTTAATAATAGCTTAATGAAAATTTCTACGCAATGGGATATTAGACAGACAGGTTTTGTTTGTTGAGGAGATGAAATTTACTTGGTTGTAGCATGGAGGTTTAAAAAGGTATCCATTTTATAGCTCCATGGTTGTATCCATGGTTGCCATACATACATCAATTTGGCAGGTGTGCTTTGGATTTTGAACCAATACAAATGGCGGACACTACATGCACAATGTCATTTGGTAGGCCTACATGTACATACCGGTAATCATAAAATGTACACGTATACCGTACATGTACATGTAGGCCTACATTACATACACATACAATACAAATTGTATTTTTTTTAATGCTGACTATTAAAGATCTCAATAAACTTGGGAACAGGCAAATTGAATGGTCCCTTTCACTGCAGTGTATAGTAATGTCATAACCGGCCATTTACTGAATGCACAGTATGCATACAGGGTCTACATGTACCGGTATTTGCTTCCCGCTAAAATCACAAACTCGACTGCAGACTAAAAACTACAATAACATTACAATATGCTCAGTGCTGGTATTATAATGCAAGTCCATAGAGTACGCAAGGACAAAACGTGGAGGGACAATGCCAAATGAATTTAGTGGGTAGAGAACCGGAAACCTCAGGCTCTCCTAGTTAGGTATCACGTACTGTACACCCAGGGTGTATTATAGGCATAACAACGGCACGATTGTCATGTCTGACACTGAACTGCACAATAGGTAAGGTCGGTGAATACTGCAGACAAATATGCAGGCCTGTAAATTCAAACAAAACGGTTTTTCTGGATTGGCTTTTATGGCGGTTTCCTCTTTCCAAGAATGAGGGTTGGGAGTTCTTCTTTTTTTTTTAGACTATTTTAGGTGTACATGTATACATACGTACATTGTACGAATGACCCCCCAATCATCTCCATACGTGTACACATCCCATACAATAATTTTGGCTGATTATGAAGCATTGATACTTAAAAAGGCGAACTCTTTTGAGGCACATATAGCTAGTACAGTACATCTAGTTTTGGCCCCATATTTTCAAGAAAGAGACTGCTATGATTCGAAGAAATAAAATCAAGCAGTCAAAGATGGATGCACATTTGAAGAATAATAATCATGACTTCTTCACAGTAAGAGATATTTCCAGAAGTCATTAACTATAGATGTATATTGGTATTGCTATCCTATTGCTATCCTATTGATATTCAACATTAACCCAAGCCTTGAATTTAACAGAGGCCACGGAGGCCATGGCTTTCCTTGCCCTGGTTCTTGGGCTTGGTGCCCCTTCAAATATTTTCATAGACGTAATGATTTCCGATGGAAGTGCCCCCTTGCAATGGAAAAGTTGCCTTGCCCTTTCAGAACCAAATTCAAGACCTGTTAAAGGTAGTATCATACTTTGGTTTTTATCAGAAGAAATACAGATTCGTGGGCATAAATATCAAGGATGACACAGTAATAGTCATCTGTGAAAATTTCAGTCCCATACGGTGCCCACTTTCGAGAAAACAGTGAAAAACAGCCACAGTATTTCTTAAAGAGTCTCTGCAATGGGAATATTATGGCTTGAACATGTGCCATAAAAAAAACTGTACATAGGGATTGTAATTTTACCCGCTTCCTCACACTGATTCAGGGTTAAAAACAGGTTTTTTGGTTTGTATGCTAATTAGCATTTCCATATTCATGAGCAAAACTGTGATGTCATCTGGGGAACTGAGAGCAGTAACCCAATTGATTTGTGCACAAAAGTTGCAGTTGTTTTATAGGTTTTCTGACAGACCTTTCCTCCTCAATGGTTTTATTTTGCCAATATGTTCCTTTCACTCAACCGATGGGGTAATTTTTGTACCAAATCATTTGTGTAGGTCAAGTTTGTCTCTTCATTTCTTATGTTTTTTCATTATATTTTAGCTGTTGGTTCCCTACATGAGTATGCGTGAAAATCCCCCGTTTTACAAAGCCATTCAAAGGAAAACCAAATGCTGGTTTAAACCAAAATAAGACTTGCCATTCATTATTTGTCAGTATATTCTCTGTATGAAGGCAATAAAATAACCTGACTGAAAAAAGCACTGCAGCCGCCCTTTAAGTCTTTTCTCTTTTATTTTTGATCTTTAAAAGATCAAAAAGATTTTCGGTCGTTGTTTTACTAATTTCTGGATAAATACACCATTTCAGGCGGAAATACTTTAATGCTATGTTTCTACCACCACTATCTTCATACCCAGTAAGTTATACGTAAATCTGTGAACATTTCTGTTTTGGTCTCTTACCAAAGTATGATACTACCTTTAACCATTACTATAAACTACACAGGTTTTCACTTCCTCCTTGAAGTTTCTCAGACAGGCCGGGAGGCACAGAGGGAGTAACATGGACCAGCTATTAGATAAAAAAGTAATTGGTTCTGACTGCCACTGGAGAACTGAAGACCTTCTGGCCCCCTTCCAGGAATTGTGTGGTCAATGAGTAATGACTGCAATTCAACATGACTTACAATGGGCATGACTTGCTCTATTTTCCATTGGTCATTTTGGTTTATACTGTATGTTCCACATACCAGTACATGTTCTGTGCATGTGGACTGCATAAAAGTAGGCCTACTGTGCCAGCCTACATTGTACATGCAGAATGTTACCCACAAACCACAAGAATGCTTCTTTCAAAACCAGTCTTCATGAAAAGGGTTCGCATATTTTTCGAGTAAAGTGACTATTAAAGGGGCCACTCTTTCAACTTTTTTCCCCCGAAATAGTGGGTGGCTGGATGAAGGAAATAAATTGAAGTAAATTGAAATCAAAATTCACTTTCTGTATTAAAATCCAAATTTATTTTGCTGAAAAATCTGTTATCTTTTTTATTGAAATTGGGGTGGGTGGGTCAAACATATTTGGGAAAAAGTTAAAAAGTTTTAAAAATCACTGAACATTTTGAGTGGCCCCTAACTTAACACACACACCATGCACAGTAAAACACTAATTCAGGAAGTATAATGTAGTACAGTGTACACAATCAAGTCTAGCGTCTGTGGAATGTACACAGAATGAGTATTTAAACGCTCAATATCCACTCTTGTCCGACATTCCAAAATCCACTTTATAGGATGATAAATTGCCATATCACAATGACTTTAAACATGATCTATGGTCCGCATATCTCCAACACTCTGTTTAGATTAGCTTTATTAGTTAACAGTGTGATTTCACAGCGTAGAAGGTTAAAGGTATGAATTCACTTTACATGGAGTCAACGATTCTGATCAAAGTACAATGCAATATCAGCATTATTGGGAAACATCCTGAACAGTATCTACAGTACACGTATGCAGGGATAGGTCATTAGCCAAAGTCATTAACGACACCGCCCACGAGTTAAACACCGGTGTGTTGATTTATTCTTGACTTTTAATACTCTCAAAGATTAAACTGGTGTGGTGGGTGTCAGCCAACATGGCCAAGTTGCTACACGTACCTGAACATTGCAAATTCTACATGTACCTCAGTTGTTCTGTACATGATAGAAATTCATGATGGAAAAAAAAGAGAAAAAAGTGCAGTTTGTTCATGCATTGTCTACATTGTCCACATGAAGTGTCTATAAAAATTAAACACACAGTTATTTTTCTTCAAATGGCATGTTGCAACCCAATACAAAAAGGACTCATTTTGATGCAGAATTTTTTTTATATCATCAGACCTGTACTGTACACTTTGAAGTGGCCTCTGTTATCCCATGACTTGTTTTTGAAGTCTTGGTTTCCATGGAGACGGGATGCCATAGAGACAGGACACTATGAAACACCGGCGCACCAGGATTTTGTCTTGGGGGGGGGGGGGGGGCTCAAAGAAAAATTGTCTCCCACAAAACGCCCAACAAACATTTTGTGACCCCCACCCCCCTCCCCCTCCTCTCCCTTTCCCTCTCACCCATTTTTTTTTTCAGGGAACCTCTTGGGGGGGGGGGGGGGGGGGGGGGGGGCTCAATTCCCCCGAGCCACCCCCCCCCCCACCTGGGTGCGCCACTGCTATGAAACTGCAGACGTGTTTGTGTTATTTACCATTGGTCACTTGGTGACTTTCAGTACATGTAAACGTGTGTCATGTTCCCGGAGTTGTTTTTCTTTCCCTAAAAAATCAGCAGCCGATTTCACGAAACTTTACGCCATGGCGTAAGTCCAACTTACGCCACAAATGTTGCGTAAGTGGCGCACTTACGCAACATTTGTGGCGTAAGTGGACTTACGCCATGGCGTAAAGTTTCGTGAAATCGGCTGCAGGATGTTAAGTCAACCCTAATGTGCTCTCATTAGGTTGCCAGGGTAACTGTCAGGTTGCCCTAGGCAACAGGACAATTTGTGGTCTGCATCTACCAAAGAGCTGCTATACTGTACATGTTAAGTGCATAATTTTGTCCATGTTGCAAATTTAATGAGCACTGTCACAATGCACAGATTATCACACTCAAATCTTCACATTGCGTACATGTAAATCAACTGAGAAGGATGGTTTAATTTTTAAAGACTTACTGTAAAATGAAAGTTTCCATTCGTTAAATTTGAAGGATTTCATATGAACAGGCCGTGATCCACCTACTGTATGCAAAGACAAAAATCGGGCAGCCTGAGCCTTTCCACGATTCTAAGAAATGTTGGACCGTATAGCAATTCCGGCTGAGATAAAACCCAAGTACAAACACGTACAGTGAAGGATTAGGGCAGCAAGACTGTCTGAGACCACTTGTTATTATAATAAGCACCACCCATGTATATTTTACAAAAATGTCAATTTCAATTTTGTATTACAGAACAAATAATCCGCCTGTCGACCCCCAGCTGACACTGGGGAACTGAATATCAAGGCCGAGGCCAGGACCACAAAATGGACAAAAAGGTCTCAACCAGACCCGGTCTCGACTATTGAGACCTACAGCTCCGGTTTTCAAACTCTAGATTGTTAGTGAGGCATGAAAATGTCAATAAAAATAACGGAGAAACATTGCATGTACTACAAACACTTCTACATTTTGAGTGTACTGAGTAATTGTACATTATGTAGATGCTTGTGTGTTAAGCCTCAAGTACTCTTAATGTACCAGTACATCAAATCAATGCAGTACTTATTAAGGGTATGACAGGCTTACATCAAGTGTGTATAGAGTAGTAGTAATAACATGGCACATGTGACTGTCAGAATCAATCCATCCGATAAGATCTCAAAAAAAAAAATCAATCCGATAAGGTCTAAAAAAAAAAATCAATCCAAGCAATCTCTTCATTCTTGCATGCTAATTGCTGGCATGACTGCTGCTATATGCTTACACACATCACACAGCCAAAATGTCTAAATTATATACAAATATGTCCTACAAGCATTCTAAATCCATCGATTCAATTTCATTTCTAACCTGTCTAATATGGACTATGGCCAGGGGCCCAGGGCCAGGCAAGATTTTCTTGCTAGTACAAGTTTGTTCCAAGTCAATAGAATATTGACACTGACACTGGAATTTGCAAATTTGCAAAAATAACTACTTCAGGGATTATGTAGATTCTATTGTTTGCATCTAGCATCTCGTCTGTGTATATTGCAAACACCAGTTTCTCTAGTATTGATGGCTTTTTTTTTCTTTTACAAATCTGCACACGATATAGTGCCCAGGGGATCACCCGTTTATTAATCCACATCTATATACATGATTAAAGCATTTTCATCAGGCTCTACATCAGCACTTACAGTATCATGACAGGTGAGGCAAAATATGACAAAAGTTACCAGAATTAAATGAAAAACATTTCAGCTTTCAGTGAAACTCAGTTCAATAAATAAATTTTGTATGTGCACTGTACGTACATAAAATGCACACCACAATGAACAGTAAATATCAATCAGGCCTTTGGCTTACTGCCAACCTTTTAGGTACAGCGAACAGTTATTGGCATCTATATTTTACTCACTTGCATGAAATTACAATGTATTGACTCCTTAATAAATCAATACATGGCTTTTACACTGTAACCAAGGCAGTCTGGTCTGAGGCAAAACTGGTACATGTGTATGGAAAGTAAGGGGCATGGTGGTTGTACATGTATGTCGTTAGCTGTGAGGGCTGATGGGTTACAAGATTGCTTTATTTTTAAAGCCATCCATTTTTCACAATCTGGGGTCTCATCTCACAAAATAAATGCTCCATAATTAAGCTTTACAATCAGAACCAACAACCAATTCATTTCTGCAAATTTGGCAGAAAGTGCAGACAGTAGCCTAAATCTTGAAAACAATTTAACAAATGAAGTAACGAAAAACAGAGAAATAAGAATCAAAGAAACAAAGAAATTAAGAAATTAAGAAACAAAGAAATTAAGAAATAAAGAAACAAAAGAATGAAGAAACAAAGAAACAAAGGAATGAAGAAACAAAGAAACAAAGGAATGAAGAAACATAGAAACGAGAAAATGAAAAGAAGAAACAAAGACACGATACAAAGAAACCAAAACTTGAAGAAACGTAAAAAATTAAAGAAATGAAGGAAAAAAAACCAACAAAATGAACAGAAACTTACTTGAAGAGGTTCTCAGCCCCAGCTCGCATCCTCATCTCTTTATTGATTTGTCCATTGAGCTTCTGCCTCCTGTTCTGAAGCCTGCCTCTCACTGTCTGCGCTAAAGGATCACATCCCTTGCAAAAAGGAAAACAATTAAACCAGTTGAATTACTTACTCTGTTACTTATGGAGCAATCCTTTTTATACAGCCACAATTAAATTTGGATTACATTAAAATGTGCATTCTTGGGTCATTCCACCCAAGGGACAAAATTTGTGACGGTGTCATTTATGTTAATACGTCTGCACTCTTCCACATCCATTATTATCCTTCTACCATGACTGATAATAATGATGTATTCTCCTATTTAATTCTGATTTCATTTAAATTTGAAGATTAGCTGCAAATGTGTTTAATCAAAAAACAATGTCCATTCGTTTGATGGATGTACTGTATGCAAGTGTGCAGTTAAATACATTTAACATTTGACACCTGTGGAATGCCCATATACTATACATGCTGTGTATCAATTTTGAAGGACTTGGGATAGTTTTTACCAAGTGCTGTATCTTCATATCCATGGGGGCTTGCCAGCCTTGCTGGAAGACTGTTGACCCAACTTGACCCAAGATCAAAGAATGTATGTAGGCCTACAATCTAGTGATTTCATTTCCTGGTACAAAAATCACTCTCCTAAATTAAGTATCGAGGTATTCAATTTTACCTTAGAAAAAAAAAAAACCTGGACATAATAAAAAAACTGTAATGAATAAAATGCAAAACAAATTGTTATCAAACTGTACAGTACCTGTATAAACTTCAAAGGTAATAATAACCCGCAACGAGTAATTCAATAAATTGAGAAAAACAATATTTGTTTTCAACTTCTCCAAAACAGGAAACCACAAAATAATTCAATCTGTTTACGTGTGTGACTTTTAATGTACCAGTACATTTACATGCACGTTGTAGTACTGTTTGTGTAAATCTGGAGATTTTTTTTTCCGTCTGTCACAGACGTGACAGAAAACATAATGCAAAAGAACCATGCAACTCTGACAAGTGACATGTCTGATGTACATTTTGTGGTCTTAAATGAAATAAACACACCAGTCCACAACACGTAACATCATTATTTATAAACCAAAGTACATACACGCATTCAATCATACTCCAGACTTTTGTAAACAACAAATAAATACGTCCTCAGCTTACAAGTTAAACAACTTTCACCATCTCAACTTTCACCATCTATAACCCTTTTCACACTTGAAAAGTTTCAACCCTGAGCCAACCCGGGTAGGGCGACTTAAATGGATCGAAATCAACCCTGGTACAGTCCGGACCAGGGTTGAAAATCTCAACCTAGTTCCAAACTGCATTTTTTGACGTAATGTGCGTTGTAATGTATGAACTGGTTCACCAAAAATGTAGTGTGAACCTCCATTCAATCTGGTTCAAAAACTTGCCGGGCTGAACCGGGGTGGATCCAGGTTGGTTTGAACATGGATCGAAAAAGGTGATAGTGTGAAAAGGCCTTATATGAATACAGACACGTTATGGCTTGTGTACAATTATAATTACTGTACATGGCTCTGAGTGTAAATTTATGTTGACTTTAAGCCTGTGAAGCCTTCTAATAATACATCCAGGATTTTCAATTCCACAAAAAGAGGAAGTGATGTAAAGTCTCGTGAGAAACAAGCCCACTTGTCAGCTTGACATGGCTAGAGTCTGTTGTTAAGACAGAGTTGAGTTGTTGAGTGGCACCTACTGTACATGTACATGACATGTAAAGCAGGGTTCTAGCCACGGTGGGTGGCGCTGGGCGGGCCAGCCCGGCACTGGAAATTTGCGCCCGGAACTTAGGTCTGAAATAAACTCTGCCGCCCAGCACAAATTTCCGCAGAGTGAATAAAAGAATTGCCAATATCGTGAATTTTGATCACAATCCTGAATAAAAGTTCACTCTTTTCTGTGTTTTGAAATGTGAAGCACTGATTCTCAATGTTTACAAGACGATATAATTTCCAATTTTTAGCGTAGGCCTACCGTATATCTGTACATGTAGCGAACTAGGGCTCAACTTCATTTCTAGAGCCCACCACTAAAATTGGTCTGGCTAGAACCCTGATGTAAAGTCCTAAAAGTCCCAGAAAAAAACCCAACTGTGCAGAGAAATGTACAGTATGTGTAGGGCAGGCCTAGCTACATGTGTCGGCGTGCCTGTACACATTTTTGTATAAAGCTTGGACTGTTATTAATGTCAAGAGATCAGACAGACTGCGTTGAGTAGCAACTGGCATCATGTGTTGCACACAACGCAAGGTGTATGTAGGCCGATACTGTACAATTCAGGGCTGTGTTCTAGATCCTTTTGTATGTGTTATGTTTATTATGTAGGGGACTGATTTCAACCTGTTTGATATTTAGATTTGCTTTATAGACTCTTCAGCTTCAAGCAACAGTCTGATCTTAAGAATAAATGTACAGTGTAGGATAAGCCACTGCAACAATAGGAGTTTGTACAATAGTTTGTCAGTCTCTTTCCACCCTATAATCAGTGTTTGGTGTGCACACCAGCAGCCGATTTCACGAAACATTGCGTAACTTACACCACGTACAAATGTTGCGTAAGTTTTGTGAAACGGCCATAGCTTGTGCAACCAAGGCAGGAAAATGTTGCGTAAGTTACGCAACAAAATGTTGCGTACGCAACATTTGGAGTTTCGTGAAATCGGCTGCAGTACATGTCTGAAGCTAAACATTATGAGGTTATTTTTAGAAATGCCAAGAACCCAAGTCATCCGCTTTGAAAGAGAGGCTCTGTCACAAATCTCTGATTTGAAAAACGAGAACATGTTCCATGTACTGTACAATATGTTCTTGCTCCTCTAATCATGGTTAAACCAATGTTCAATCTATTTTCTGCTAACTATAACATTCTCATTGTTAACTTTTGTTTAAAATTTTTCATCAGTGTAAAAGATTTTGGGCTATCAACTTTAAATGGCAATAAGGATGTGTATCATAGCGGTTAGCGCAAGGACTGCAGATCAGTTAAAAGGAGCATATAGGATTTGCAAGAGTTTGAGACTATATTCTCACTTAAATAAACCTTTTGAATCTGAGCAAGTTACTGATATAAGTATCACAGATCTATCTCTTAGGACAGGAACTCCTAATCAAATTTAATACTTAAAGTTAAATTTCTTAAATATTGCAGATTGTAAAAGAAAAAAGGAATTCCAATCCATGCATACTAATTTGTCACTCATAAATCTTACTAAGTAAATTTTGTCAAATTAATGAAATACACAGAATCTGAAGGAGAGGAAATAAAGGGTCATTAAAAAAGGGCCAATGATGAAACTTTCCCTCATATCAAAGTGTCAACTTGTAAAACAGTAACAGAAACTGACATGTCATCTGGACAACTGTCCGACATGGAATGTTAGAGGTCAAGGCACTTACAACTAGAAAGGCAGTGACCACTGACTGACCAGGTGCACTAGTGCCACTATGCTGAGGTAATTACCCTGTCCTTAAACCTTCAGTTAAATATAATGCTCAATGCCCGAGGAAAATTTGATTGAGCAAGAGAACAGTGTATAGGGGCCTGTATGGAATAATAAACAAGGGAGTAACACAAAAAACGTACTGAACGAGAGAAAGTTGGCTGTTTTTAAGTCTGTTTAAACTGCCTGCTATTGTGGTGCATATTAGTGTTTCTATTTTTAAGCCAAACGTGATTTGACTGCGATTACAAAGAACTTCACAATTGGCAGGATTACAATTTGGTTTTCGGATGGTGCAAGCCACTTTTCTTCCCTAAAGGGCACTTGCATTAATTGGAAAACTGAAATGTCTGTTTAAAAGGGGGCATTTGAAAAGGGCACAATGGCCAAAGGCTGTTACCCTCTGTGACTCCCCTAAAATTCCAGCCATGAATGGGATGAAAAAAGGTCAAATCTTACTGTTTTTATTCTTAGGAGTTCTGCCCCGTATGAGGAGCGGCTAAAAGATTTAGACCTCCTCAGCCTAGAAAATCGTCGTAAACTCAAAGATAATGTCCCTTTTTTCAAGGGCCTCCAGAATTTGACATCTTTTATAATTGATGACAAGGTTAACTTCCGCAACACTGATTCAATTTGAGATCTTCCGATTCAATTACTCTTATTCCCAACAAATGTAAAACTGGTATTTTTAGGCAAACCTTTTTTAACCGCATATACAATTCCTGGAACGAAATCCCATCTAACATAAGAAATTCCCAAGAGTTTTCTATTTTTAAACAAGGTATATTCAAGCACTACCACACAAGCCATTGATACACAATCCAGCTACTGACGGGTGAAATTTAGGGTTCTCTTTACCTGTTTATTATTTATTTTTTTTATCATATCTCCTATATATCTTGCCAGAGTTTTAATAAGTAGTATTATCTCCCATCTTTTAAATTTTTTTTACTAGGAATATTATTTTATCTTTGTCCTCGGTTGTTTGCCTGTTAATTGTGCATAGTGTCCTTTGTCAGTCTGTCTCTTGGTTTTGATGTTGTAAAGGGTCCCCATTTTGTGGGCCTGCGTTCCTGTTCGGGGCTTCCCTCTTGCACTATGTGTCTTTTTAATGTTTCTGTGCAACAAAGGTAATAAAATAAAATAAATAAATAAAATAAACGCATGTGAACTGCAAAACAGAAAGAAGAAGAAGTATGTTTGCCTCAACTGCTCCATGTATTCTGGTTACCGGTAACTCATTTGATTGATATTATGCGTATATTGTGCAAGCGAAATGAATCAAGGATCGTCATTTTAAATTGTATGAAATCTCCATTGACAGTGCCTGACAGTTCTTCCTTCTAAATTTAAGGAAAAAAGAGATTTAACGTGAATTACATGTAGCCTACTGAGTCCAGTATTGATCCCAAATTATATTTAAGATAAAAACATTGTTCCATGTTCTTGTTATTATTAACCCCTCCTACTTTGTAGCTCGCCAATAACAATAACAAACAAAATACATACATGACTACATGTATAAAAAACAGAAAATAAGATGTTTATAACAAAATGGGTGTGTAACATCATTAATGAATGTATGTAAACAATGTACTTTACATGTGTATGATACTATGGAGGTAGCCTCCATGCTACTGTCATAGCCTAGTTGCGATGATCGTAACCCTAGGTCTGACATGGGGACAGATCCCAGTCCCCATGTCAGACCTAGGGTTACGATCATCGCAACTAGTCATAGCCTAGAATTTAGATCAGCGTGGTGTGACGTTCCAACTCGCTGTCTTTGGAGCCATTTGCAGCAAGATATATGTGATTCATGTTCTCCCAGTTCATTGCAGGGTACATGTACTTATTTCATTTGGAGCGATGAAAACAAAGCGGCAAGTTGTAGGTCTAGATGGTTTTTACATGTACATGTAAGACCATGGAGGAAGGAAATAACCATGGTCCATGGTAAGACAAATATTGAAATAAGCTAGCTGCCAGGATTGTATAATCTTACAGTCTTAGTGTACAGTTACAGGCTCGACAATGACATTCGTACAAAACACAATTTCTGCTTCTTGACAAAAATATTCGGAAAACAATTCTGAATCGCGACGGACGATTTGTGCGTGATTTGTCCGTAGCTTTTGCCATCTATACGTTGGTTTTCATCGGTTGTCAAGTTTAAGAGAATGAAAGTAGGCCTACCCAGATGTCCATGCTGATCTATTGTCTTATATTTGGTCCTACAGAAGGCAAGGTAACTGGGGCGCTGTGCAGCACAGGCCCAGTTACTGAATACTCATCTGAGAGTGGGTGTTATCATTTCTCCATATTAACCATCATCATCATGATCATCATGGTCTAATTAAAACAAATATTATATTAATTTTAACTTAGCCTATAAAGTTTAACATTAAAAATTATGCTACTTTTTGCTAGTCAATTTAAGGAAATAATTGAATACCTTTCTTCTCGGACCCGTGTCCTTATCCGACACGCCTTTCTCCTGCATCTCGGCTGCAAGAAAATATCCCACACTAGCACTCCGATAACCGTAGTGTAATGACGAGCTTGTTTGGCGACGAAAAATTCAAGCTATTCCAACGTTTTCCACATGCATGCGACGGGAAAAATCCGGGGGGACAAAATTCACTTCATCTGCTCAAACTGACAGTGACATGTTCCTCTTTCGGTGTGGGACAAATGGATGGAGGTTTCACGTCCTTATGGTGGCAGAAGGGGAAGTCGACTGAGATGACACATTCGTCAACAAACAAATTCTACGTAAATTGTACGGGTTCAGACGTCAATGGACGTGTACACTGCGTGTAAATGCGCACAACCATCCAACACACCTGTTTCTTCCTAACTAATTCGCTGGTTCTCTGTACATGAAGGACGCGCAAGGTGTATAATGCGCACACCACTTGTAACTTGATAACCGGATACCAGTTCGGTGATCAGTCATGCATTCAGCAGGGACAACTCGGCCATAAATTCTAGATTTTGTCAGTGGTCATAGCTTCGATTGACAACAAAAATATAGTTTAATTTAAGCATAAGGAGAGCGCAGAGACATGAATTTGGCTTAATGACGAGATGTGTCCAAGGAGATAAGGACATTTAATTATTTATTTTTTTATTTTTTTGGAGTGCACAGTGGGTGGAGTAGGTTCAAATTCCACAACACAAAGTCACCCCAACGATGAAGTCAAAGAGCGCCCTCTTTGAAACATCCCAAAACGGGCAAAATGCATAGAGTTACATCCTAGCTCTATGCATTAACTCTATGGCAAAATGTCAGTGGTCCATAATTATAAAGACCATAAGGCCATAAAACGGACATTTAATTAATTGTATGGTGATTATAACAGATTCAGCATTTTCACTGTCACTGAAGATGTCACTGTCACTGCCTGTTTTCCTTTTTGCACAAGAGAAGAGTTACAAAAACGCAGCATGCAAAAGCCGTAGGCCTACTGAGTACTGAAATATTTTGGGAACTTCTTTGACAAGTGCGCCCTCCATAGTTATCATCATTGCATAATCGAAAATGGCGCTGTCCATGCCAATCGCGAAGAACTGGCTGATCAAGGTGATTTCAGCGTACTGTTTCTGCCTAGCATGTCTCCTCTCATTCACCCAGAGTTTGAATTCGAAGTCTGCTAAGAGAGTGGGGGTAGTTTTGCTGGTTTTTGTCCCGGTTGTGTTCTCGATATCGTATCTTTTGGTCTGGCGAATTCTGGTTCGTAAGCCCATGAAAACTTTGGGGTTTGCGAGTGTGTGGTCGCCATGGAAACTTGATGAAGCTAACTTGGCTAGCAGGCTTTTGTTTTATTCGTGGGCGGCAATTCTGTTTGTGTTTCTTCTGTTCACACATCTGAGTTTACCATACATGATGGTTATGGGAAAAGTCACTGAAGTTGGAACTACACCTTTCGTGTTGTTCGTCAGCCTGGGCACTTTTTGCATGCTCGTGGTGATTCTTCTGTTGTTTGAACTTTTTGAATTGCTCTTGAGGGCCACGCTACTGAAAGACGCGCAGTGGAAGTGGTTGGAAAGGAATTTTAACATCATAAGGCCTGTTGTGGTTGTACTGATTGTTAGCTCGATGGCGGTATTGTCGTTGATGAATGCGGCCGAAGGCCCAGTGGTCAAACCGGTGGAATTGCCGGTTCGAAAGTTGCCGCCATCTATGAATGGTCTTAGAATTGTCCAGCTGTCAGATATTCACCTCGGACCCACGGTTGGTCGGTCTCATCTACAGCAGTCAGTAAACACAGCTAATTCTTTAAAACCAGGTAAGACTTTATTGCATTGAAATGATTTATTGCCGTAGTTGCAATGATCGTAACCCTTGGTCTGTGACGTACATAATGTACATGCATGTCACTGTGGCCGAAGCTGGTCAACTCGTACGCCGACCAACTCGTACGCCAACCAACTCGTACGCCGTTTGGTCAACTCGTACGCCGACCAACTCGTACGCCAGCCAACTCGTACGCCAACCAACTCGTACGCCAACCAACTCGTACGCCACGTATAATTAAGCCTGTAGTTTGTAAACGTTGGCCGTTTTTTCTTCAGTAGATTTTGTCATGTTGAGTGAAAATAAAAGGAAATAAAAGAAAGCATTCTGTAAATTCACTATGTGGAACTCGTTTGTGAAAATAAACGGGAAAACATTATGTATGTGGAATTGGATGTCGTTTGTGAACATAAAAGGAAACATTCTGTATGTGGAAGTGCTCAAAAGTAATGTTAGGTCGGATTTTAATTAATTAATTAATAATTGATTGCATTTCTTGTGCGCCATTTCCATCCGAGGATGTTCAAAGGTGCAATTACAGAATCAATTAAAAATGTGATTTTTACGGTAGGCTGACTGAAATGGAGGATACTGACCGGCTGGTATAGTTTTCCAGCATCGAGATTTTAGGGGAGTATTTTAAAATTGGCGACTAGGGCAGCACCATACCTGATATAGTAGATTACAATTTTAGATTATGAAAAAGGTAATAACTGCCGTACGTACTAGAGATTTGGAAATTCGCATCACAAAAAAATAGTAAAAAGGTACCCAGTCACAACGAATTTCGTTATTACAAACTACAAATAATTAGAGCCCCCCGCACTCACTATCCTCTGACACAATACCGATCCCATAGGTGCATACCGAAAAAAAAAGGTTTCCAGTCTCAAAAAAACACATTTATTTCGTTATTACAAACTATAAAAAGAAGCTTCCCACACTCACTCCACTCCATCAAAAATTGTTTTTATTTATTTCGTTATTACAGACTACGGTCTTAATATTGGTGGTGGCGTACGAGTTGTTTGGCGTACGATTTGGTTGGCGTACGAGTTGGTCGGCGTACGAGTTGGTCAGCGTACGAGTTGGGGCGTACGAGTTGGTCGGCGTACGAGTTGACCAGCATTCACTGTGGCAAGGGTTACGATCATTGCAACTACTATACTGGTAATTGTTGCTGATATGTTTGCTACAACTTTATTGATATGATGGACAAGATGTCGTCTGCAGAGCAAAATGTAGTCAAATCAGTCTAGAAACATTTTAAGATTTTAAACAGGATTTCTTTGGAATATATCCAGCATTTGCATTTGTGCCCTCTCTGCATTCATAAGTTTGCACTCAGCTGGTAGAAATAAAAAAGTACTTCATGCATTTCAAGTTTAACAGGGTTTATGAGAAATATTTTATGCATGAAAAAATAAATTATGTATCTTTATCATTATGTAACTTTACTTGCACCAGACTATTTATTTCCTAGAGATCTGATTGAGATTTTTGTTCTTTTTACTGGCAATGACAGACCTTGTAGTGATTACAGGTGATCTTGTGGATTCTACTGTGGAGAATTTGGATGAAGCGGCTCGCCCTTTGCAGCAGCTGAAAGCCCCATATGGCGTCTTCTATGTCACTGGTATTAGCATCTTTGTGTTGCATGCTAATTGCAGGGCAGGAGTTTTCCCTCGAAGGTTCAGGTTATTTGTCTCAATGCCTGGGCTGATCAGTGCCATAGCCGTAATTAGTGGGCGTGGCATAGCTAGGATGTTACTCGTGGGGAGACATGGGAGACAGTGGCTTCAGATGGGAGCATGCAACAGCTTCCTGTGGTACAATAAGCCATTGCTTTTTTGCAAACGTCTGTTTTTGTCACTCAGTATCCATTGTAGTGGCACGGCTCTTATTTAACTAGTGGGGAGCACCTGGGGAGGGGGATGTGCCCCTATCTCTGCCATGGCTATGCCACTAGCCTTTATTGCCCCTCATAGTGGTCCAGAGAAACATGATAGGTCCTCCCATTAGGAGGGACCTTTGTCAGAGGGAAAGTAGTCTTTCCCGTAGAGTCAGTACTCAGATGTGTTTAATACTCATGCTGAGCCAGTGTGGCATCTTCTTGCCTACCATTAAATCAACCACATAGGAATCCTGCCTAGGATGTGGATTTGTGAGATTACATACTAAATACAGCGATCAAGGTCCGCGGTGAAATAAACGGGCCCTTGGTCTGGGTCCACTCTGTTTCTTTATCGTGGGTTTTTCTACTTACAGGCAACCATGAATACTACACATATGATGTCCCAAACTGGCTGGTGTACTTGGAGTCCCTGGGTATCGTGTGTCTGCCCAATCGCTCTGTCAGGATATCTAGCACAGACAAGCCAGAGGACTGGTTCTACCTTGCTGGCACCAATGACCTACAAGCAAATGACAAGTATGAGGGGAAATATTTCAAAAATGGGGGATTCAGGTTGGCGGGGGGGTTTGCTTCCTACAGAAGCCCATGGTTTGCAATCACAGAGCAGTCATAGGATGACTTGCCAAAGAAGTTGCAAGATCAAATTATGTGGATCGGTTTGCGGAAACAACATGTAAGAATCGTTCGTACTTTCTCACTTCTTCTTATTTCATTGAAAAGTGAACAAAGAAAAATTGACTGGAGCGGGATTCGAACCGGCGACCTCCTGAATACCGTACAGGCCGCTCTACCAACTGAGCCATCCAGCCCTATGTTGGTGGTGACCCCAATAGTCAACTATCCTTGTTCGTTTGGCAGTCAGAAGCCATGAAACCACGCACACACCGCCACACCCCAGGGATCGTTTCAATGATACACGCAACAATGCTGCAACCTGGGAACGGTACATGGGGGATCACTCAAAGAGGATACGGCTTTTTAATTATTATATTCGTGAAATAACCACATGTGGTTATTTCACGAATATTCTTCTTATTTCGTCGCACTTCTCGTAAGGTCTCTGAGAATCGATTCTTACATGGTGTTTCCGGAAACCAATCCACATACCAATTACATGATAACAGCGGAAAGTCCACATAAGGTATGTAAAACAAGTACCTTTGTGTGTGTGTGTCATCTCTACAGGGAAGACTACTTTGATTTGGACAAAGCTCTCGAAGGCACCGACAGCGAACATGCGATCATCCTACTGGCCCATCAGCCCAAGGCAGCCCAGCTGGCCATCTACTCACAGTACGACATAAGCCTGATCCTCTCAGGTAAGACTGGTGCTTATCATACAGAAATCAGAGAATGCATGTTTCCCAATTACCAAAAGGGAGCCAGACTCTCAAAATTGACCTTTTGGCCTTCTTGACGTCGGGACACATTTTTACTCTTGGAACCTGATGATTAGTACACAGCCCTCGGTGCTTTAAAGTTATTATACATGATTGGTAAAGGTCACAGAGCAGCATTCACACTTTGTGTGACCAAACATGTACATGAAATAATAAACCTGTGAAAATTTGAGCTCTATTGGACATCTGAGCCACGGGAAAATAGCGAAAACCCGACTCAGTTTTTCTTATAAAACATAAAAAATGGTTTTCATCTTACCCCGAGAGCAAAACTGTTTTCGGTCTTTGTTTCTGGATAAATACACCATTTCAGGCGGAAATATTTTAAAAGTATGTTTCTACCAGCACCATCTTCATACCCTGAAAGTTTTATGTAAATCTGTGAACATCTCTGTTTGGGCATGTTACCAAATCTGTATTGTACCTTTAAAGGCTAATCAAACACAGCCATATACCTGTTACACCATGACATGTAACCATAGCCATAACCATCCCTACCATGACGTGCACACATAGTCATAGCCATCCCTACCATGACGTGCACACATAGTCATAGCCATCCCTACCATGACATGCACACATAGCCATAGCCATCCCTACCATTACGTGCACACATAGCCATAGCCATCCCTACCATGACGTGCACACATAGTCATAGCCATCCCTACCATGACGTGCACACATAGCCATAGCCATCCCTACCATGACGTGCACACATAGCCATAGCCATCCCTACCATGACGTGCACACATAGCCATAGCCATCCCTACCATGACGTGCACACATAGCCATAGCCATCCCTACCATGACGTGCACACATAGTCATAACCATCACTACCCCTACCCTTTTCATCATTTCAGGTCACACACATGGTGGTCAGATGTTTCCGATGAACATGGTTACATACGTCATCTGTCCGTATTATGCCGGCATCTACCAGCCCAAGGAAGGTACATACGTGTACGTTTCATCGGGAACGTGGTACAATGGACCCCCCATGAGACTGTTCTCCAGAGCTGAGATCACGTTGGTAACCCTGCTGGCTTCATGAAGACCAACAAGGTCCTGGGGCCAATTTCATAGAGCTGCTTAAGCAATAAGCACCAAATTTGCTTAAGCGCAAAAAGCCTTGGTAAATAAAATCAGTATGCCAGCCCAAACTCCCTGTGAATGTTATGCTCAGCAAACAATGACGGACACAAGTCAAAAGCAGTAAAACATAACATGAACATTTGGTTGGCAATCCTGTTTGATCAAGGAAGACTTTTCATGCTTAAGCAAATATAGTGCTTAAGCAGCTCTATGAAATTGGTTTGGTCTGAGATTTAGCCTGATGGTCGACATGAATAGGGAGAATACATGTACATCAACACCTGTTTGTAACACGTCCAATCAAATTATGCATGCTAATTATTAAATATCTCTAATTTATTTTTTATTATTTTTCAATCACTTGGTTTTGGGAGCACGGTTTTATTCATCGCTTTCAAGAAGTGAATCACCCACATTTGACTTGTGCACATTCTCGTAATTTTTAACGACAGAAAATTATCATTAGCCATGAAGTTGAGAGAGTTTATTTTAAAGGTAACTTCATTTATTGGTAGCATACCAAAACAGAAATCTTACCTATAAAGTGGAACACCACTATAATGAACGTGCTGGGGTGCACAGAAATTGTCCGTTACAGTGGTCGTTCGTTAAAGTGAAAAATGTACAGGATGCCTTTACATTGTACACAAATATTGGGAGCCAAGGATGATGTTCGGTATTTCCAAATGTATTACCAGATTCACCTTTTATTACAGTATTCAGGATATAGTGGAACGTCACTATAACGGACACTGCTATACCGAACATTTGGCTAAACCAAACATCATCCTTGGCTCCAAATTTTTGCGTACATTACATACCGAACATGGTTACTCACATCACTATAACGAACGACCACCATAACGGACAATATCTGTGCATCCCGGCATGTTCGTTAAAGAGGCGTTCCACTGTACCACACTTACCTCAGGCAAAACCATGTGTGGTATCCTGAGGTATGCAGGAGGGTTAGGGTTAATAGCAGAGGACCAAATCATTTGAGTTGATGTTGCCCAGTGGCCACATTCAGTCACATTCCTCCAGTGAGTGTCAATCAAGGTGAGTTTGAGGATGGGTGGAAGGAACAAGGCTTTTACTGTTTGTTTACAGGCCATGCTTGTCGCCAAATGCCACTGAAGTGAAAAAAGCACAGAAAAGTTGCTAATCTATGACGCACTTTATTAAAGATCTGGGGCCGATTTCACTAATGCTTTGCAATCATCACTAAAGCCCAAATACATCGCTAAATGGAAAAATCAATTTTTTTCCTTTTTATATTGATGGATTTGGGCTGATCGCAAAGAGTAAATGAAATTGGCCCCAGGGGCCAAAGTTCGTAAAGCCGCTTAATCACAGAAAATTTGCTTAGCACGAAAAGGCTTTCCTGGGTGTATAAACAGGTTTACCAACAAAGTCTTCAAGTAAATGCTAATTGCTTTTGACTTGTATTTGGCTGTTGTTTGCTTGGGCTGGCAACCTGATCTTATTCAGCAAGTTTCTTTTTTTCGTGCTTACACAATTTTGGGCGCTTTGATAAGCAGCAGCTCTATGAAATTGACACAGTAATTGAGTCTTGTATAGTGTGATCCCAATATGAAGCATTTAGAATCGATCTGCACACTTCCGTGTGAAAACGAGGCTGTTTATGTTCGCTTCTCAAACACAAAACACAATGTTAGCCTGTGCATGTACATACACAATGCACAATGGTCTGCTAGAGAGAAGCACGCCAACTCGTACGTGAGCTGAGAATGTGATGTTTTGTGTAACACATGCAAGCTGTAATGTGACGAGTGGCTGAAGTTCAGCACACAGAGCCACGGTTTTTATGGGGATATGCACAGAATGTGAAATCCGTATATTAAAAGTTCTGCAAGTTCTGCATTACCATCACAGGATGGCATATGTAAAATGGAAATCAGCTAATTTGGCAAACGTATGGATAATTCCTCCAATAATTAAAACATAATTTGATCATTTTAGACTTTTTTAAAGACTTTTTAGACTGGGATCTTTACACAGGAAACCAGTCAATGCATTAATACCAACACTAGTAATAACATTTTATACGCTGCTCAGTATGCAGTGAGAAATATGTTTGTATTTTTATTCTCAGCATCAGTCAACACTGAATACAAATCATAATTTATAATCAGCTGAGGCATATTAAAATATACGACCTCTTCAAATCAAAA
>CAXARH010000149.1:0-50170 GCA_963971285.1 Astropecten irregularis | reverse complement strand
TGCACTCATAGAAGGCGGAATGTTACTTATCAGTGAAAAAGTAGCCGAAGAACCTAACCATATAGAAAAATCCTTTACCACTTCATACGAAACATTTAAAGAAAAACAAGGGTATAATTCCCTAGAAATTGCTAGAAAACGCCGAGCACTTAAGAACGTTCTTACGCAACTCACGTTAAATCAATTAAAGACCATGTTAGAAGAAGCAGGTTTTGAAACTCCTATCATTCTCTTTAAATGGTACAATTTTACAACCTTACTAGCCCTTAAAAAATCCCCGCTCTAATCCAATAATCACTTATTATAAATAAGGGTTTAAGTTATTTATCATAAATAAGGTTTTAGAATTATTTATGATAAATAAGACCCCAGCAAAGCTATTTTAATGATACAATAGCTTTATTCTTTACTGATATAGTAGCTTTTTTCTCTACTGATATAGTAGCTTTATTCTTTACTGATATAGTAGCTTTAATAATATAAATTAAACGAATTTATATTATTACGAATTAAATAAAATATAATAGCCTCTTTTCTAGCAAAGCTAATCAATCTCTTTCTAACAAGCTTCTACTCATATAATTGTAATTTGCAGTGAATATCCCCTTTCAACTTGCAAGAAAATTTTCATATTTCCTAGAGTCCCATTTAGATTTTCCTACCACCCGTAGTGTTTCACAAAATCTTTCACATACTAGCTCTGAAAATGCTTCTCAAAGTGTATTTTCTGATTTTGTCTTAGAAAATTTTGCCTTAGGAAAGCACGAACACCAGTTTTTTGAAAAAGCATTCCTTAAAGAACAGTCTCTACTGAGAGATTATAAGGACTTTTACGCCCAATTATTCCAATTAGTCAAATTACTACAAACACTCCCTCCCACAGAGCTTAGCTTAAGAGAAGACCTTATCTCTATCAAATTTACACATAGTCAAATACCGAAAACAGAGAAAATAGAGGGAACGAAGGAAACGAAGAGAATAACAGAAAGTACGGAAATGGTTAGCCAATTGATAAAAGGGCTTATTCCGTGGCGTAAGGGTCCGTACAAACTATTAGGGCATTTAATAGAAAGTGAATGGAAAAGTCATCTAAAATGGCAACGGCTAGAAGCAGAGATCTTACCTTTTTCTAAAGATAAATGTATAGTAGACGTTGGGGCTAATAATGGCTATTTTATGTACAGATTGTTAAATTCTCAGGCAAAATGGGTGCTAGGATTGGAACCTACACTTCGTTACGTTGCCCAATACGACCTTATCCGTGCTTGCTTGAGTACTAGTAGTACTGCTATTTCTCTAGCAAATACCACAAGCAGTTCCTCCACGAATAACACAAGTATTTCCTCCACAAATAATACTAGCAGTTCCTCCACGAATAATATTAGCAGTTCTTCTATAAATAACACAAGCATTTCTTCCACAAATAATACGAGTATTTCCTCTACAAATGAAGCAATACTTAATAATCATCAGCTTTTATTATTAGGGTATGAAGATCTGGTTTACTTAGAGAATCGCACTGATATTATCTTGTTACTTGGCATTTTATACCATCATCCCAATCCCCTTCATATTTTAAGATTAACCCATCGTTCGCTTAGAAAAGGGGGAAAAATCTTAATAGACTGTGAAGGCATTTCTCATCATGAAAACGTAGCATTATTTCCCAAACGCACCTATACGGGTAAACGGGGATTTTGGTTTTTACCTACGAAAGACGTTCTTTTATCGTGGTTGCGTCGAACGGGATTTAATGATATAACTATTTTTTATGAAAGCCCATTGGAAACGACTGAACAACACCGCACTTCATGGTCTCCTACTTCTTCACTCTCAGAAGGATTGGACCCAAAAACCGAACCACTTAAAACCATAGAAGGCTATCCCCCGCCTATTCGCTATTACGTTGCTGCTTATAAATAATCCCGATAATCCCTATAGATGATAGTTATACTCGTAATATAGCTCCCCCCGCAACCTCGTAATCCCCTGTAATAGCCTTGTAATCCGCCCGTAGTAGCCCTATAATAGCCCGTAGAGTAGCCTAATCGCCCATAGTAGCCTTATATATAATCAGCCTTATAATCGCCTTGTAATCGCTTCGTCATAGCTCCGTAATAACCTCGTAGTATTCTTATTCCATCTCAATTCTCTTGTTTAGTTTCTCTCCACTACATCTACTCATTCATGGCTTATCACTTCTAAACACCTCTCAGCAATTTATATCACAACTAAACACTTCTAAATACTTCTCAGCACTTTATCAGCACTTCTCAGCACCTTCTCAACACTTTTTTAGCTAAATACACCTATAATCTTATATTCCCTAAATGGCTAGCGATAAACTTTCCTCTTTACTGAAAAATGAAAAAATAACTCCGATGATGGAGCAATATTACAGTTTTAAGAAACTCCATAGCGATAAATTTGTATTTTTTCGCCTAGGCGACTTTTACGAACTTTTTTTAGACGATGCCATAGAAGCCTCCAAATTACTATCACTGACCCTAACGCAACGAAGTGGCTATCCCATGTGTGGTATTCCCCACCATCAGCTCTACGTTTACACAGCCAAACTAATAGAACAAGGTAGAAAAGTAGTGGTGGTGGATCAAAACGAAGCACCCACCTCTGAAAAACCACCCGAAACGCTAAAAAAACAGGGTAAATTACCTCACAAAATAGTTAAACGCGAAATAAGTGAAATTTTTACTCCCGGCACTACCTATGAATGGAATACGCTTTCTACTAAAGAAAATAATTATCTACTGGCTCTCACCGCAAAAACAGAAGACTTTTTCCTACTACCTATCTGGATAGCTTGTATCTTAGACGTCTCTACAGGCGAAGTAGAGATTATCAATTGGGGGCGTTCTAGTGAACGTTCTATTGTGGAAAAGGTGGTCGCGATGAATATTCGTGAAATTTTATTAGATGAGGCTATTCTCACGGATTCACTCAAAAAACTGCTAAAAGACCGTAATGATCTACTGGTTATCAATCAATACCCCGCACATCATGCAGATCCTTTAGATATCCAAACATTAGAAAAAGAGTTGCAATCCTATTATAATAACGTCTCTTCTCCCGAATTATTCTTATTTTCACTTAAAAAAGAGTGGGGACTCTTACCTACTCATCCTAGTAAAAAAGACCCCTTATCCAAGTTTAAAGAAGCTAGAGAATCTGTAAAATCTGGAGAATTTAAAGAATCTAGAGAATCTAAAAAAGGGCTTAAAAAAGAACATTATACGGAAACCTCACCGCTAAAAGATTACCACTCATACCTTACTATTTTAGTAAGGCTTCTTCATTACGCAGGAAAAGAACAACGTCGCACCCTCAAACACCTTAAAATTCCTACACTTACCCATAGTCATGATTATCTCATGCTAGATGCTATTGTTATTAAAAACTTAGAATTATTTAGAAATAACTACGATGATTCGTCCACGCATACTCTAGTAGGAGCCTTAGATAAGACGCAAACAGCTATGGGAGCACGACTATTACGTCGCATTATCATGCACCCCTTAGCAAGAAAAGAGACGATAGAAGAACGTTTAGATAGAGTCTCGTGGTTTTACACCCATCCGCTATTTTTAGAAACCCTTAGAAGCCAACTTAAAAAGGTTCAAGATATTGAACGTTTAATTGGTCGCTTAGGAATGGGAAAACTTAATCCTAAAGAACTTCGCTCACTGAGTCACTCACTTAGCCTTATAGGGAGGATTTTTCAAAGTTTTAGCACAGAAGAACCTAGCACCCCTGAAAATTCTTCCAATAAATCACCGCTAAGCTCCTCTTCAGAAAATCCACCTTCAGAAAATTCCTCCGCAGAAAATCCACCTTCAGAAAATTCCTCCGCAGAAAATTCATCTGCAAACTCAGAAGAAACCACTAAGAATTCAAGCAATTCACCGTCAAAACTAAAAGAAACGATTGAAAACTCACTTTCAGATAATATTGCTACACTATCAGCAGAAACAAGTCATTTTTTAAAAACAGTTTCAGGCTTCGATCAAGCTCAGTTTAAGCACCTTTCAAGCGATTTTTTTTGGGATGGTGAAGGATTTTACAACTTAAAGCAGTTTTTATATTCAGAAAATGCTAATCATCATCAGAGCGATGAGAATATTAATCATCAAAATGATATAAATTCTACTCATCAGAACGACGAAAATGCTAAAATCTCGTTTTTTGAGCAAACTTATCAATTCTTTAAAAAAATAACGGATGCTATCAATAAAACGCTTTTAGAAGACCCCAATAATGATTTCATGGAAGGCGGGGTTATCTGTGAAACGGCGAACGAAGCCCTTAATGCCCTCCATCAAACAAAACGCAAATTCAATCAAAAATTGACCGTACTCTGGAATAATGAAAAACAGAAAACGGGGATTCAAAGCCTTAAACTCAAATTTACGGACAATCTCGGGTATTTCTTTGAAGTTACCAAATCTCAATTAGCTTCAGTCCCAAATTACTTTCAAAGGAAACAAACGTTAATGGGTGGAGAACGTTTTGTAACGGCAGAATTATTAACATTGGAGAAGAGTACACGTGAAAACACTGCCCAAATAGTAGAACTAGAGCGTAAACTCTATTATGAACTCATCGAAGGACTTCAAGATCATATCGCTGTTTTCCAAAAAATAGCCGCAGCTATAGGCTATTTAGATATCTGGAGTACTTTTGCTTATTTAGCACTCAAGTACAGGTACACACGCCCTACTTTTATAAATAATAAAAACCTCACGTATAGTGAAGGACGTCATCCCGTCATAGAACAAATAGAACAAGAGCCTTTCGTTGCCAATTCGCTTTCCATGAATAAGAAGACGAGCGTCCTTCACATCATTACAGGGCCCAATATGGCAGGAAAATCAACTTTTCTCAGGCAAACAGCACTCTTAGTGATCATGGCACACATGGGCTCTTTTATCCCCGCAAAATCTGCCCAATTTCCCGTCCTCGATAGAGTTTTCACCAGAATAGGCTCTAGTGATAGACTCTCAAAGGGAGAATCCACATTTCTAGTGGAAATGAACGAAACAGCTGAAATTCTTAACAATGCTACACATAATAGTCTTGTGATTATGGACGAAATAGGACGTGGAACCAGTACGTACGATGGACTTTCTATTGCTTGGAGTGTCTTAGAATACCTCACGCAAACACCCCAAAAACGTCCCTACACGCTCTTTGCCACCCATTATCATGAAATTACCGAAATTTCCCACCTCACCACGGGTGTTGAAAACTACACCCTCAATATTAAAGAAGAAGGAACACGACTCCTTTTCCTAAGACGCGTGGTGAAAGGATGTGCTGGCAAATCATACGGTATTCACGTCGCACGACTTGCCGGACTTCCACAAGCGGTTATTCTCAAAGCAAAAGAACGCCTACGCTATTTTGAAAGATTGGGCTCTTCAAAAGATCTCACCCTAAAACAAACACCGCTGTTCTCTTCTCATGACGAATTGAATGAACTAGAAGCCAAACTTGAAACCGAACGCAATTTCAATCTCAAATTAAAGAATTTTTTAAACCAATTGGATATCAATAAACTTACCCCCCTTCAAGCCATGCAAAAACTAGAAGAATTGCAACGAAAGTTTAAAAAATGAAGCTTTTTAGTCAATGTTTAAAAAATAAGCCTTTTTAGTAAATGCTTAAATATTGAAACTTTTTAGTGAAAAGTTTAAAAAATAAGCCTTTTAGTGAATGTTTAAATATCGAAGCTTTTTAGTGAAAAGCTTAAAAATTGAGCGTTTTTAGTGCGTGTTCAAACTCTAAGAATTGCAGCAAATATTTAAATGTTCTGCATTGCAGCAAATGGCTTATATTTTTAAGTCGTTATTAAGTCGTTACAATGCTCCCTCACGTTCTCCTTGAATGACGTGCTCTAAGAAAGCATCCGATTGCAAGAAGCGTTCGGCTACTTGCTGGATATCTCGTCCCGTAAGTTTATCCAAATCCGCTATTTTTCGTTTCCATTTGAGATAGTGCATGCCGTATAGCTCATAAAGCGTTTCTAATGTGGCGTGATAGGATGATGAAAGGGCATTGACCATAAATGTTGCACGAATAGCATCTTTTGCAGATTGTAATTTCTGCTGTGAAAGTGGGTAACGCTTGAGTTTACCTATCTCTTTTAAAAATGCTTCTCGCATAAATGGACCCTCATCTTTTGCTTCTTTTCTAAGTGCTGCGTAAAAAATAAGTGCACCAAAATCTCTTTCCGTATGCGAATAACAACCTAATGAATACGCACGTCCACCTAGATTTTCTCCATTTTTACTAAAATTTGCACTTCTAAGCTGAAATAATGCACCACTCATCCCAGAAAGATGGTGCTTGATAACAGAAATAGCTAAAGAACGCGGATCTTTCAAAGATGCCGTGCGAAATCCCAATTTATAATGTGTTTCATGTGCCGTTGGATCTTGAATCTCTATAAAACGCCTGCTGGGTGGTTCCATTCTAAGCGAACTCAATTTATATCGTGGATAAGCTAAATTTAGTACTCCCCCTTCCTTTATTTCCGTCTTCAGCTTTGGTATTTTTAGCATCCTTGATATCTTTGGCATTTTTGGTATTTTTGGCATTTTTAAGAATAAATTCTTAAAATCTTCCACTTCATCAGGGCGAATATCTCCTTTGATAGAAACAACAGTATTGCTATCCGTACAAAACGTCTCCCGTAGTTTATTCACTAAAAGCGGCGATGTTTGCTCTAACGTACTCTCACTTCCTTTAATAGGCATAGCATAAGGTGTTTTTTCATAAAATGCCTTATTAAATCCAAGTACTGAAAGTCGTTCTAAGCTTTCTTGATCTTTACGAATATGAAATTTGAGCTCCTTCTGTTCTTTCCTCACCTCTAAAGCCTTAAAATCACCCCTACATAAAACACTTTCTAAAATATCCCTAACTAGTGAATGTTTCTCTTTAAGATAGGAAAGCATCAAACAAAACGAGGATGAACCTGAAGAAGTCCCGTAATCAATGGCATGGACTTTAAAAAGTCTATGAAGTGCCTTTTTAGAGTACCTATTATTGGAAGAGAAGAGTAACCTACTTAAAAGTGCAAACGCACCGTAAGGAATATTTTTTAATCCAGTTTCTGCTAAAATATCTCTAAAAGTAGCATTGCCATAAAATCCTAGCTCTTTACGTCCCAAATTTCCACGTCCCAGATCTCCACGTCCTAGCTCTTTACGTCCTAAATCTCCACGTCCTAGATTTCCATGTTCTAAATCACTATGTCCTAGATCTCCACGTCCTAAATATTCACCTTCAAAAGCCTGCCCCCCTTTAAATCTCACCACCAACGAAACTTTAGGAAGCAACGTCTTCTGCTCTTCCATAAAAACAACCCCATTTCCAAGCACACTGCGTACATTACGCATACTCTTTCTTGGCTTCTTCTGCTGCGATAGCACCGTCCGTTGCACCGCTTTCTTATCAGTACTTTTTCTAACAGGTGGCTTTACTACAATATGATCAAGAGTCTTCATTCTATCTTGTAGTACCGTTTGATATTTCATTGCTTGGGGACGCACGTTTGCAATAAGTGCTAAAGCGGGAGCGGGAGCAGGAGCGGAAGTTTTATCCAAATGAGCTAAATTCGCCTTATTCTCCAAATGAGCTAAATTTGCCTCATTATTAGCAGATGACCCCTTTTTTATTTCATCGACCTTATCAACTTCATTGATTTTATCGGTTTTATTAGCTTCATTAGCTTCATTGCCTTTATTAGCCTCATTAGCCTCATTAGCTTTAGCAGTTTCGCTGGTCTTATTAACTTTATTAGCTTCATTGACTTTATTGGTTTTATCGGCTTTATCAATTTCACTGGTTTTATTAGATTTATTCGTTTTACTGGTTTTATCAGTTTCTTTGACGTTCTTAGTATTTTGTGTATTTTTCTTACTCCCATCCATTTCAATCGCCGTACTGGTCGTAGTCGCCGTACGAGATGATGTACGAGATGAAATAGCTGTACTAGCCGTACTAGCCATATTATCTGCACTATTATCATCCGTGCGGTCTGAAATAGCTCTGCTATCTGCACTAACACCCTCATCAGATGACGCAGGTTTTAATACCGTGAGTTTATACGGAGCGTTTAAGAGATAGCGTTCTACTCCATTTAGCATCTCAGAAAGCGTGAGGGTTTTTACCTTTTTTAAGTATTCTAGCGGATAACAACTTGTCCCCGTGGCATAAAGCGATGCGGCTATATTTCCAGCACTTTCTAGCAAATATTCCCGTTCATCTATCATTTCCTTAATAGCTTCATTTTGAAGTCCATCTAATAGCTCTTGAAGTGAGCGAATTTTACTACGCTTCGCACTCACCTTTACTTGTGAGAGCATTTTAAGAGTTTTTGAAATTTCTACTGAAATACGCTTGATGTGATCATCTAGAGATGTTTTACTTTTATCCGTGTGTTCTTCTTCCTTATCTCTAGAGTTTTTTAGGCTGTGCTTCTTATTTCTAGAGCTTTTAGAGGCAATGTTTTTATCCTCGTTTATCTTAATATAGAGCGTAAATGTACCGTATCCCCCTTTAAAATACTGAATGGGAATAAAAGCGTGGGCATTAATGCTGTGTACTAGGTTTAATTTCTCTTTAAGATGATCGTAAAGCGGTGTACTGCGTCCTCCTACTAAAAATGAACCAAAAAGATTGATTAAAACATCGTCCGCAGCTCCAAATACAGGGGTTTGCCACGTATACGCCAATTGGGTGTATTTTGCACGTGGATGAATAAGTTCTCCTATTTTAGGTGCTGCTAAAGAACTTTTTAGAGTATACCCTTTCCCCTTATGATCATTAGCATTCCCTCCATTCTTTGCGTTTTTTACGCCCTCTGCACCCTTTGTACCCTTCGCACCCTCTGTACCCTTTACGTCCTTTACATCCTTTGCGTCCCTTATATTCCTTACATCCTTTACATCCTTTATATCCTCTAAACTATCTAAATCTTTTAAACATAAGGTAGTTGCAGAATTAGTTTCTAAATCTGCCCACGTGGTAAAAGAAACTGGAGATACTGGTGAAGCAAGAGAAGAAACAGGGGAAGAAGTGGGGGGAGGAGGAGATATTTCGCTAACAGGTTTACGAACTGAGGCTTCTTTAGATTTGACTTTTGGGGAGGATGTTTTTCCGTTATAATCTTTAGAATGGGATGTTTCTACTTCTTTAGAATGGGATATTTCTACCTCTTTATACTGAGATGTTTCCGTTTCATTTGCTAGTATTCTAGCACGGGCATGGTGTTCATCTTGTTCTTTTGCCTTTGTATTAAAGAGTTTTTCTATAAATGCTAGCGTTTTATCTGTATCGATGGCTCCTTTGAGCGTTAATATCATATTAGCGGGCTTGTACTGATTGCGGTGGTAGTTCCGAACGTTTTCTTTGGAGAGGGTATTAAAGATATCTTTAAATCCAATAATAGGATACGCATACGGAAGCTGGGGATAAGCCTGCGTTTGAATATAATCTTGAAAAACCCATGATGCCTTATCTTCTGCCATTTGCATCTCACTACGGATTGTTCCCATTTCCTCTATGAGAGCTTTCTTCGGAAAACGAGGATAAAGAATGAAATCTTTAAATAATTTGAGTGCGGGATGAAGTTTTTTTGCAAAAATGGTGGCAAAATACGCCGTATGGTCGTAAGTGGTATAAGCATTCAAATCCACACCACCCCAATTTTCAATAACATGCGAAAATCCATCTTTCTCTGGAATGGCTTTACACCCCAAAAACATGGCATGTTCCACCAAATGTGAAATTCCACTTCCAAAATACCCTTCTTCGTGAATAGAGCCCGTATTCACCCGTAAGTAAACCGCCACCATTGTGCTTTCAAATTGCTCTTCTAACGCCACCGTTAAGCCATTGGCTAGCCGAAATACCCGCACATTCCAATCTTCTGTTAAAGATTGCTCTGGGTTATTAATGGTCTCTACTAAGGTAGATTCCTTCCTAAAAGCTCCTTCAAACGTTCCCCCAAAATTTCTTCCGAAATTTCTTCCAAAATCTCCCCCTAAAGATTCCTGAAAAGTTCCTCCCAAAACTCCCCCAAAATCCCTCCTCAAGGGTTTTCGAAAAGCATCCCCAGAAGTTGAAGTTGAAGTTCCCCTAAAATCTCTCCTCAAGGGCTTTTGAAAAGAACCCCGAGAAATTCCCGTAAAAACTCTATCCCCTCTCCCACTATCTTTTCCATAAAAAAAACCAACTTTTCTCATTCAATCATTATTCCCATCTAACTTTATTTATTAGAGATTTCTTAACTATCCTTAGCAGAGATTTCTTAACTTTATTTATTAGAGATCTCTTAACTATCTTTATTAGAGACTTCTTAACTATCATCCCATTTAAATATCACTAACCTAAATAAAACCCTATCACCTTAAACAAGCTATAAATTAACCTATCACCTTAAATAAGCTATAAAATTAACCTATACCTCTATAAACAACTTATTGAAATAACCTATTAGCATAAGTTATGGGTAATTTAGGGGGCTTTTACCGCTAAAGATGTTGCCATTTTTACTAGGGATATTACTACTACTATCTTACTAGTGATATTACCTATTATTATCTTACTAGGAGGGATATTACTATTATTATCTTACTAGGGATATTGCTATTATTATCTTACTAGGGATATTACTATTATTATCGCCAGCCCCTCCCTTCAGTTTAAAACAACTTCTTAATTATTTTTACAGTAAAAAACTAGTATTTTACCTTAAAGTTTATACTTATGTCTAATAATATGATGAAAAGTATCGCGAAAGTATAATAATTTAATACTAAAAAATGTTTAAAAGGGGAGAAAGAGGTGAAAGGTTATGGGTATGAAAAAGTAATATTTTCTGCCTCATCCAGTGCAATCACGATAATCTGACTTATCCCATCATCCCGTTCTTCGTTCGTCTTATTATCAATGGCACTAGAAAGTGGAATAGCAAGGGTAAAATACTCTATTTTTTCATCGTTTACACCATCATCTGAACTCAATTCATAATAATTGACTCTATCAAACGAATAGATCACACGTGAAATAGTAGATAGTTTATCACGAACTGTAAAGGTAAGTGTTTCTTTCTCGCGGTTTAGATAACTTACTTCTGGAGGCGTATTATCGATAACGTGATAGGACGAAAGCTTTTCACGAATAAATCCTCGCTCGCTTCCATTTGAAAGAAAATCATCATACGTTAGTCTAAACTGATACGTCCCGTCAGGAAACTGCCTATTATCAATTGTAAAAAACGGTGTAAAGAAATTTTTAGCAATGATAATCCAATCTCCCTTAGGGTCTTCTATTTGTTTTAGTGCAAGGGTATAACGTAAGATATCTGCATCATTTTGGAGAACATTCCATGAAAGCACATATTGTCTAGCATTTTTGCTCAATTGACTTAAAAAACCAAGTGAATTAGAGGGAAGTTGTTTTCCTTTCAACATCGGAAGTCGTTGGGAAGCTAATATTTCATTTGGCTTATAGCTAATAGCAATAGGCGACAAGTGGGGAACGGTATTAAACGTGGTATAATAAAAACGCATATTTTTAATACGAGGCGATGTATTGCCCGTTGGTTTTAGGGTAACACGAAACTGCATAAACGTAGCGGGAGGAGACGTTATTTTCCCCAGTGCATCCAATTCTTTCCATTCAGACCATTTTCCCACTGCTTCACCGCCTTTTTTAGTAGTAGCCGTCCCTCCTTGAGATTGTTGTTGCTGCTGTCGCTGTTGCTGTCGTTGTTGCTGTTGCTGTTGTTGTTGCTGTTCTTTTTGCAATTGTCTTATCACATCGTCTGTACTAGGTATTTTAGAACTTCCCTCTATATCTGGAGCAAGCGGGTTAGAGCCTTTTAATGAAGGATTTACTGAGAGATTTAAGGGGTTTTCTAGGATAAATTTTGTCTGTCCTGTACGCGTTTCCACCTGTATATTATCCACCGAGCTATAATTATCATAGACAAATCGCCCCCAATTGACATTTTCATACAAAGGAATGACTTCACTAGTAAAAGCTCCTGCTTCGCTATAGGAAGATTTCACCCTATAAACATCGCCTGTTTCGAGCATTAGTAAATAAATAGCCTCATTAAGCATGATGACTTCCGATAATGAGGCTTTTTCCTGCTTATAAATAAGTTCTGTCTCTAGTGTTTTTAAATTAAACTCATAAAGGATACTATCTTCTATAGTAGCGTAAAGAAGTCGATTATGCTTGTTATCGAGCATGATTTTCGCAATATTTTGTACTTTTGGCACGTGTACCCTTCTAACCACACTTGCAAGTTCACCTTTCTGAGCAGCCTGAACATTTTGCGTATTATTTTGCGTATTTTGCGTGCCTTTCTGAGTAGCTTTTCTCGTAGTCTCCCGCTCCGTATCCCGCTTAAAAGGACGATTATACAACTTTAGGGCGTAAATAGCTGAAATGTTTTTATATGATGACTGATTATTAACCCCTTTTCCATGATTAGCCTGTTGGTTGACCTTTGAAGACGCTCCTAGAGGTAAAAGTCCCGTTTTTGAGCGTTCCTGCCCACTAGAAGCTGCAGCCGTATTTCCTAAGGCAGCTAAATAAACCGTGCCTGCATTTTCCCCTCTTCCAAGCACATAATCAGCAATATCACCATCATAGCTATCGAAAAAAATGGTACTAGCCCCCGTTCTGAGATCATATCCATAAAGTCTGCCATTTGGCGATGATGATGCTAAAAGTGTTTCTTCATAACGAACAAGTTTGAGGACATTGGCTTCTCTAACCGAAAAAAGCTTAAGCGGAGCAGGAATTTCACCCCTTGCTAAAGCACTTGCACTGACTTCTAATTGATAGACTGCACCACTATTTCTTCCACCCGTTGCTATATAAAGCCGTTCTCCCCCAGCATCCACCCAGATATCCCAAATAAACGGCTCTGAAAATGTCGCCAATTTTATCAGTTGATATGGATCTTTACCAGAAAGTCGTGAAGATTTCGTTTCTGTACCTTTTTCTGTATCTTTTTCCCCATTTTTTTCTATATTTTTACCGCTTTTATCCTTTTCATTGATATCAGCCCTTATATTTGGTACCAACGCATAAAGTGCACCATTAGGACCATTTGCTAAGTAAAGTCTGCTGTTAAATTCCCCCTCTGCTAATTTTTTTCCCGCTAACTTTCTCCCCGCTAATTTCTCCGCCAATTGCTTCCCCGATAAATTCTCCGCTTTTCCACTAAAACTAGCCAAAGCCGTGATCTCAGGATAAGGTAGATTCGTCTGAAATATCGTGTTAAACTGGCTATCCAAAGCTATAAGTTCGCCATCGCTTCCACCACCTATCCAAAGATGCGTGTCGCCTCCCCTTCGCTCTTGCCACGTCACCGTATCCCAGACAATTGTAGTCGCAACTCGTGTAAGATGAGTAGAAGCAGGTGCCAGCACTAAATGACCCTCTTCATCCAACACAACTTTATGCAAATCTCCTCCCGTTACGCCTAATCCTTCTACATTCATCACACGGCTTTTCTTCGCTTCTAATACTGCGGGATGATAAAAACTTAACATTAACCCCAATAGTAAAAGGACTCCAAAGAACGTCACCACGTAACGTTTCCATTTAATCACATAATTATTTAGTAATTTGCTTCTAAACTGCATCATTTTCATTCATTTAACTATAAAAAATTTAATTACGGGTTTATATTATAAGGTTGCACTCTCAATAAAAAACATTCAATATTCCAATAAAATAACTCTTTTAACACCTTTTTTCATCACTTATAAACTCATATAATAGGTTCATATTAGAAGTTTATATAATAGATTCATATTACAAAATTCATATTGTGGGTTCAGTATAATGGGTTTATATGACAGATTTATATGATTAGCTCACTAATTATGGGTTTATATGATTAGCTTATACGATTGGTTTATATTACAAATTCACACTCTCAATTATTATGAGATTACGGGATTATGGGATTATGGGTTTGCAATCTCAATAGGAAACGTTAAATAGCCTAATAATGGCTCATCCAACACCTTTTTTTCACTTACAAATTCACTTAAAACCGTCGTTCCTGTCTGCGGAAGGGCTGAAAGCAATTTATATTTCACACTGGGAAGATTGGAGTAAACGTTCTTATTCTTTAATTTGAGTGATTTCTGGGCGGGAGTGTTCATCCAAATCACCAAAGTATCCTCTTCTGGAGTAAAACTTAATAATTCAAATAAAGTGGCTAGATCAGACGGTACATAGCGCTCTGTATTGACTAATAAATCCTGTTCAGTAAACATTGCCTCATTTGCAATATTAACCGTATACCGCCCATTAGGAAGTTCCTTAGGAAGCGTATAGGAAAATTGCTTGTGATAAGAAGTGCCTTGAAATTGCTTGCAAATAATACTAAAGGATACAGTATCTCCAGATTTAAATGTTTGTTTAGGATAGATCACTTGCTCTAAAGTAGCGAAACGCTCCCTTTCACTACTAGAAAGTTTTAATGATATTTTCTTTAACGTGGTTTCTGCAAAACGATTGTCCAGTACCACGGATAAGAGCTTATTTAAATAATCTGATAAAGCAAAGAGATTATTTCTAACAGATCCATAAAGCAGCTCTCTATCAATGCTCACACGTTGTCCCGCCATGTTCTCTAAGGTCAATTCATAGCTAAAAGCCGATTTTCCCCCTATTCCTTCAAACTGCACAAAACTATTTAAGAGGGTGATCGTTGTAAATTGTTCTATAAAAGGTCTAGTACGAATGACTTCGAAATGAAGTTCTTCTCTGGTAAGAGGCGTATTAAGCGTTACAGAAATAGGCAATCTAGGCGAAGGCGAACCCTTTACTCCCAAAATACCAGCATATCTATCCTGTTTGATAGCCCCCACTTCACGAAGTAATCGTCCTACTTTATAAGAAAAATCCAAACGTGGCACCACCGCATCCACAAAACCCGTATAAAGCGATATATCCGTTATCCCCAATAAATTCATAGGATGTCCAAAAGCCAGTAAATAATCGTCCTCCACATACGTCACCGTTCCAAAAGCAGAAATATTAAGACTTCCACGAACCATGTTCACACCAATCAAATCGCCCGGAACAAGTTCAGAAAAACTATTAGGATGTTCCACTAACTCTTCATTCAAGTTTTTAGTCAAATCTTTATTCAAGTCTTTATTCGAGTTTTCAGTCAAATCTTCAGCCAAATTTTTTTCACTTACAAACTCACTTTCATTCGAGTTTTCAGTCAAGTTTTTAGCTAAATTTTCAGCAAATTTTTCATTTGCAACGTTATTTCCTACACCAATACTTCTTTCACCACTACTTGCTCCGCCACTATTTCCTACACCACTACTTCCTCCGTCACCAATGCTCCCTCCACCTCCACCTGCAGTCAAAACAATGTGATTCATCCCACTTAAAAGTGAAAAATCGCTATCGCTCAAATAAAACTGCCCGCTAATGGCTAATGGCATAGCTATAGGTCTCATTCCACTTCTTTCTAACGAGGATACATTGGCAGTATTTGGAATATTTAAAGTATTTGGGGACTTTGAAATATTTGAAAGATTGGGAAGATTCGGGATATTTAGGGGGTTTAGAGAATTTAGAGAGTTTAGAGAGTTTAGGGGTTTTAAAAAATTCGGAAGATTGGGGGCATTTGGAGCATTTAGAGATTTTGGAGATTTTGGAGGGTTTAGAGATTTTGGAGGGTTTAGAGATTTTGAAATATTTCCAGCATTGTGTGGCGTATTTACTAATAGTGGATGTTTAGGATTGAAATTCCATGATCGCTTCGTATTAAATCCTTGTTTCTGCCCTTGTTTTTTCCCTTGTTTCTCCCATTCTTTCTCTAAGACCCGCTGCTTATCTTCATAATCAATGATCTTAAACATAGCCGTAATAGGCGTAATCCCCACAATAGGTTTCTTTAAGAATGCAACCGTATAAGCAACCGCCCCCACAAGTTTACCTTCATAATAAATAGGCGATCCGCTCATTCCCGCAAGAACACCCGTTTCTTCAAAAAGTTTGTCCTCTATGACCGCTAAAATAGTATCCGTATCGGGAGTCGCATTTTTAGAAATATTTAAAATTGTAAGGGTGAAATCGACCATTACATTATCACTCATCCGCGTTCTGCCCGTAAGTTTTGCTCCACGTTTAAGCTCGGCGGTTGTAATAAAGTTTCTACGAGCCGCTTTCGTTTTAAGCGAGATGAGATTAGGTGCTTGTGTTGCTTTTTTATTAGCTCCTTTAACTCCCTTAACTCCCTTAATTCCATTAATTCCATTAATTCCATTAGCTACTTCAGCTACTTGAATACCTTGAATGCCTTGAATACCTTTAATGCCTTCAGTTATTTCAGCTACCTCAATTATTTGTGGCGTTTTAACTATTTTTTCAGCTATTTTAGTTATTTCAGCTATTTTAGTTATTTCAGATGTTTTAGCTATTTCAGATGTTTTGGCTATTTTTTGAGGTGCTTTAGTTATTTCAGGTGCTTTAACTACTTTTTCAGCTACTTTATCAGCCACTTCAACGCTTTTAGGTGCTTCAGCCCATAAATTTTGCATAGAGAGTGCAAATAAACAACTAAGAATTCCCCACCTTATAAAAAGTAGGCTTCGCTGCAGTAGATTTCGTAAAAGTAGGCTTCGTAAAAGCAGATTTCGCTGTAGTAGGCTTCGTAAGAGGAGACTTGGTAAGAGGAGGCTTCGCTGCCACAGAAATGAATAAGATAGAAATAACTTCATAAAAAAATAAACTAATAACAATAACCTATAAAATATAACCTATAGCCCTAACCGTCTAGTGTTTGACCAATAGAACTATAATGAATAGGTCTATACTGAAACTATAATAAATAGGTCTATAATAAATAGGTGTATAAATGGGATTATAATAAATATATAATGAGACTATATTTGACCAATGAAACTATATGCTAGCGTATCCTAATAATGACTGAAAAAAGCAATAAAGCAAGGGAGCAAGGAAGTAAGAGCGAGAATAAAACACAGTGAAACCTACAAACTGATGATTGTTCATTGAAATAGCATTGAAATAACAATGAAATAGCATTGAAATAAATGGGATATTGCTAAATTATACTGAAATATCACTAAAATAAAACTAAAGCACCACTAGAATAATCAAGAAGTAGTGGGATAGTATTTTAATCTATGCGTTAAAAAGAGAATGAATCCCCCCACAATTATCATTCCCAAACAGAGCACCTGTCCCATCGTCATAAATCCCCATACCGTTCCCAAAGCTTCACCCGGGTCCTTAAAAAATTCATCAGGTTCTCTAAAAAATTCAATTAAAAATCGTCCGCCCCCATAACCTATCATATACAAACCAGATATCCATCCACTTGGAAATTTATAATTACGCAATATCCACAAAACAGCAAATACGCCCACTCCTTCTATAATTGCCTCATAAAGCTGACTAGGATGACGGAGCATTTCAAATGGTAATTGTGTAACGGGATTGATGTAGTACATGCCCCAGAAAACATCGGTGCTACGCCCGTAAAGCTCCCCATTCATAAAGTTGCCCAATCGTCCAAATGTATACCCAATAGGAATAGCCGGTACAAAGAAATCACCCACTTGCCAAAAAGGCAGCTTTTTGCTCCGTGCAAACAAATAAAATGCCACCACAAAACCAATAAATCCGCCATGATAGGACATTCCTGAAATACCCGTGAACGTCCACCCACTTTCATCTATTCTAAAAGGAAGGAAGGCTTGCATAGGGTAATTTTGTAAAAAATTGAAATCGTAAAATAGCAAATATCCCATACGTCCCCCCAATATAACACCTATAAGTGTATAAAAATAGGCGTCATAAACATCTGTCACCGTAAGAGGAAAATTGTTCTCTTTATGGCGAATACGCCATTTAATAAACTCACCCGCTACCACAAAGGTTACAATATAGCCCAAACTATACCACCTTAATTCAAATCCACCTATGCTAAAAATAACGGGAGAAACAACTAACGGTAAATTTTGATAAAATTCTAATAAAGCTTGCATCTTCTAAACAATCCTATAAATTCGATACTTTAAATGATCTCACAAATTCCATATTTTAAATGACCCTATAAATTCCATGCTTTAAATGACCCTATAAATTCCATGCTTTAAATAATCCTATAACCCTATATAGCCCTATATTCTAAATAATTCCATATATTCTAATAATTCTAACAATTTTAATAAAGGTCCTTATTTTTTTATAACGGGCATTATTCTAGCAAGACTTAGCAAGAACAACGGTTATTATCACAGTAGAAGTTATACAAATTTTAAGAAGTTGTGTAAATTTTAATTAAGGTATTATATAAATTTAAAGGTACTATGTAAATTTTAGTATAGTTGCTTCAAATTTCCTCTATTTTTTTTCAAGGACATCAGAATAAATTGCTCACAGATAACTCGTACTAGACGCCAAAGGTTGAATATATTCAAAAAAGCACCTATTTTTACAAAAACAACATTTTTCGGAGGGGGATCTGTATAAATGGCTAAAGGGGCATCGATGATCAATATAACGGATTTTGGCATGAGTTTGGCAACGTGAGGAAATTTCAGATACGAACGCCACGTCAAATAAACAAAGTGAGCGTCTGTTTTTTTAATAAATGTTTCAATTTGCTCTTTAGAGTGCATTCGTTCGGTTTTTGCCGCTAAATAAATAGTCCTAGGCACTGCTCCCAATAACAACTTAAAACGCATTTTAAGTTGATTTTCTTCTTCGTTCGTCACACCCCAAATAAGCAGCGAATGATCCTTTTTAGCAATCTGTTCTGTCAATTCGATAAAGATTTTTCCCACAAAAAGCAGCTTTTCAGCAGGCAAATCTTTCACCAATGCACGTTGAATGGAATTTGTTGCTGGAAATGTAAAGGTAAGTGAGTGAAATTGTCTCCTGATACGCTTGCTTAAAACACTGCGAAAAAGCTCACGCAACGTAATAGGGGCAACTAGTACTGAAGTTCTTTTCTCTGCTAAAGTAAGAAGCCTATTTAATAACTCTTCCGCCGTACAGCTAGCAATAGCAATATCCCAATACCTGATGCCATAAAGTGGAGAATTCATAAATGGATAAATATATTGAATCTTGCTAAAAGACTGAACTTATAGTATTTGCCCCTGTAAACAAGACCTAAACACAGCGTCTAAATATTCTCTAAATATTCTCTAAATATTCTCAAAACGTTCTTAAATAACTTCTTCTTTAAAAACTCTGCTTAAAGATTGCTTTTAGTGAAATATAGACGTCTTCTTACGTAGACTATTATACTATAAAATGCTATAAAACCGCTAGACATTGTAAGAAGTTCTCCGTGTTTTTACGCAAAGACCTTAAAAGACCTTAAAAGACCTTAAAAGGCAATCCTTAAAAGACCTAAAAGGCAATCCTTAAAAGACCTTAAAAGCTATTCGTGTTCTTATTCTCAATTCAGTTCTATTCATTACAAAACATATTTTCTAGTTATATTCATTGCAAAACGCATTTCCCATTTTATTCATTGCAAAACGCATTTCCCAATTATATTCATTGTAAAACACATTTTCTAATTACAATAGTATAATAGTATCGTATAATAGTGTCGTATAATAGTATCTCAGCGATTGATATAATGATAATTTAATGATTGCTATAATAACTCAATACTTAGTATAATTATGACTCGCTGATTGCATTAATCCTGCTAATTCTAACTACGGCTACCATTGGATGATTATTTAAAACCCTTATTCTATTGCTTTATTCTAAGCTCTTATTCAAAGACTTTATTCAAAGACTTTATTCAAAGACTATATTCAAAGCCCTTAGATCATTACTTTATTCAATTGTTTTATATAAAAACCTTAGATCATTACCTTATTTAATTATTCTATTTAATTGCTTGACCTATTATCTTATTTAATTGCAAATCTCATCATGACGTCTAAATCTCAAACAACTTATCCAACGCTAGGAATAGTTATTCCCACTTATAATGAAATAGCCAATATTAAAAATTTGCTAGACACACTTTTAGCCACACTGCCACAAGCAACTATTATGATAGTGGATGATAATTCTCCTGATAGAACTTGGGAACAAGTGGCTAAATATGCAGACAAGCATATTGAGGTTGTTTTAGTCAAACGTGCTAAAAAAGCGGGATTGGGCAGTGCTTATAAAGATGGATTTACACAAATGCTAAAAAATCCCGTCAAAAAAATAGTGCAACTAGATGCTGATTTTTCTCATCCCATTGCAAGTATTCCAGATATGGTGAAACTGGCAGATACACACGATGTGGTCATAGGCTCTCGTTATAAACAGGGTATTAGTGTTATTAATTGGGAATTATCTAGAGTTCTTTTATCTTATGCTGGCAATAAATTTACCTCTTTTCTCAATAGAGTTCCCTTCCATGACCTTACTAGTGGATTTAAATGCTATCGCCGTGAAGCATTAGAAGCCATTGATCTTAATGCTATCCAATCAAAAGGATATGCTTTTCAATTAGAGATGAATGTGGTACTTTACAAACTTGGTTTCACGCTTTATGAGCATCCTATTATTTTTACAAATAGGCAGAAGGGATTTTCAAAGATGAGTACGCAGATTTTTAACGAAGCTCTTTTAAGAGCGATGGTACTTCCGTTTTCTTCTATTAGCAAACATAAGAAGAAATAACGCCCCTCACGCTACCCCCCAATCGTTCCCTCAGCGGCAGAATTGATTAGATTGTGCTTCACGTTGCTCCGACCAGCCCCGCCCGATAAAAGCAAAGTGCGGTTTATACTTCCTGCACTCTTCCCCTCCCTGACTTCGACCGCCCCCACCGTTCGCCCCGCCCCAATTCGACCGCCCCGACCCGACAGACCAGACCGACTTATTTATCAGTCATTTCCGCAGCCACAGCCACAGCCGCAATCTTCTTCAATTTTCATAAAAATGCCTCTTTAAAAATAAATGCTATTTATAGCTTCGTTGGATTCGACCTCCCCCACCGTTCGCCCCGCCCAATTCAACCGCCCCGACCGCCCCGCCCCGACCCGACAGACTTATTGTTCTTCGCTCTCGTTAGCAGCAGGGAAAGAAATAATTCTACCAGAGATAGTATTAGGAGGAGTGTCTTCTACTGCTCTATTTACGTTTTTAAAGCGATTAATGATATTGTCAACGTAAGGAGCGTAGAGGTTTTTATAATTGGCACCTTCGTAATCTATAAAAGAAACGTATCTATCGGCTAGGTCTTGCAACTTCACATCTTTTAGAGCTTCATTATCATTATTATTGATCTCTATGAGATTCCAGAGGTAATATAGTTTTTTACGAATAAGGGGACGACCACGAACTTCGTCTTCATAGCTAATCTTCCTATAAAGTCTATCGTAGATACCTGCAAGATAATATAGTGCTGTTTGATGTTCAGCCTGAGAAGAAGTGTATGTTATGTTTTCATCATTGGCACCTAGGATATATTCAAAATTCTTAGCGGCGAGGAAGAGGTCATTGGTTCCACCTCTAAATGTATAGCTTATGCCCAGTAGTACTTTAAGTTCGTATGTTACTTTAGCAAGCATAGCCTTATCAATATCCGTAACAAAAGCATCTTTTCGTCTATCCATCAGTTCTTCCAACTGCTTAAGGAAGTTAAGACTTTTTATAAGATAATAATTGGTGCGAATGATACTAACGGTACTTTCGTAATAATTGGTAGTTAATAAGGTATCTGCTCTATAAAAAGAACGTCCTTGCAAGGTGGCAAGTCTATCTAAACGTTGTTTATGGTCACTTAATTTGATATAAGTGCTATTGAGCTCGGCTTTGATCTGGGATAGGGTTTTAAGAATATTTTCAAAATAGCGTTTATCAGCATCACGAAGCGTGTCATCTAGTTCTGGAAATTTGGGTGAAAAAATTTCATAGCGAACAATGCTTTCAGCCGATTCACTGTCTTCGATGTTTTCATCGTAAGAGTTTGAGTATAAATTCTGGGCTGAAGTGGCTTCTGCCTCAGAAGTACTAGAGGCGGCAGCGGCAGCTTCTTGGGCATATAAAAAAGGTGCTAGCCCCAAACTTAATACAAACAGAGAAGTAAATGCAATTCTGATTAATAGGTTAAAAAAGGTTTTCATATTATATCCTTTCCATTAAGATTTTTTTTGAAGTATTGTAAGGTATTTAAGTATTATAAGATATAGTAAAAGGTAGTAAAGATCAAGGGATGTTTATCCAACTTTATTAAATTACATTTGCTAAGTATTTATTAAGTAGGTGATATCTATGCTTTATAACTTATGTTTTATATAGTGCATAGATTTACACTTTTTTATTGGAAGACTCACATAAAATACGAAGAAATACAACAATTTTTAATAAAATTCACAGTAACCGTTATTAAAGCTCATTAAATAGCTAGAACCACTATCTACCTAAAATAAGTAAAAAAGGTGGGAAAGTGACCTGTTATATTATAGCTTGATTTTGAATAGTGTATTCTTGAATTTTTTAGAATTTTTTAATGTCAATTTTCTAGAATTATCAAAAAAACCGCCACTTTCCCCTAATTGATCAGCACTTAATTAACTCCTTCACCTATTTAAACGGTTATTGAAATAATAAAATTTATAGTTTAGAATGGATTTTTTAGTAAATTTTTCTAATAAATAATGCTAAACGATTGATAATGGCCTCATCACTGAGTACTCCCATCTCTTTAAGATTTTCACATTTCTGAATAAGCCTCCTAAAAGAAGCCACTTTTTTATAAGAAAATGCCATTTCTTTAAAAATAGACGCTAATTTATGTTCTTTATTCGCACTAAAATTTTGCTGCCCCTGCATAAACGACGAATCGTTAGAAATCGCTCCTGAATCCACGGGAGAAGCCGCAGATTGCTCTCTGGATGGAGGAATATTGGTAAGATGCGGAAATGCTGGAGGGTCCTCTACCCTTTCACTTGAATTTGCTGCTGAATTTGCGATTGCCGTTGAATTTGCTACTGAATTTGCCATTGACATTGAATTTGCTGCTGAATTTGATGCTGGATTTTCTGCTGAGTTTGGCATTGGAGGAGAATTGGCTGCTGTGGCGATAAAATAAATATCCAAGTAGTCGGCAAGGGCACTTTTAAGGTCTTTTAGTAATGTTTGCATCTCCTCGCGATTCTCACGTGCTAAATAATGAAGATATGAAAGGGGCGTCTTCCACGCTCGTAATAAAGCAATTAAAAGCCGATTTTCATGGCGATTTTCATAATTTTTATGTTTGGACGCTAAATTATCCAATTTATCTAATTTATCTAATTGCGAACGATTTAGAAATGTGGCTAGATCTTTATGTAAAATAGCTGGCTCAATATTAAAATTTTCCTTGAGAAGTCTCTGTGTAAGGTTTTCTCCTAAAGGAGTAAAGGGTATCTTAAAACAACGGCTTAATAATGGCGTGATGGTAGTGGAATGAAGGGCTTCTAAATTCTCTGATATGAGGATAAAACGTGTGTGGGGAAGCGGATCTTCTAAAATTTTTAAAAATTTACCTAACGCCATGTGATGAATATGCTCAATTCCCTTAATAATAAGTAATTTTTCAAAAGAACTTCTTGAAGTATCTGAAAGGTTTTTAGCGTTGCCTGAAGTATCTGAAAGGTTTTTAGCAGTATCTGAAGGGTTTTTAGCGTTGCCTGAAGTATCTGAAGGGGTTTTATTAGCAGTATCTGAAGTATTGGATGGGGTTTTAGCAGACATTCTACTAGCAGAATGAGAAAGTGCTTGCTCTGCCCATGAAAAAGCTCTATCTAGGCTTTCTTTTGCAATGTACGTCCTATCTAATGAATTTTGAATGATCGTTAGTTTTTCTAGTATTTCTTCCGTAAGAAGAGGTTTTACGTCTTTTGTTTTATGAAAATGCTCTAGGAGATTATATAGTTCGTGAAGGTATTTTTCTAGTTCCTTTTCACTCAACACTATTCCTTCCGGATAAGAGACTTTCTTACGTTTGAGTAGTCCTAAAATACCCTGCCGATGCCTTGAAATGAGCAGATAACACTCCCTTAATAACAGTGTTGTTAGTTCTTTATAATGGGATATCCTCTCGCTCTCCGCTACGTTTTCCGCTATGTTTTTCGTTCCCTTCTCCGTTGATTTAGGAGAAGTTTCTCGCAAATTTGCTAATAATTTTTGGAGAAAGCGAATAAACGGGATTCTATCGTCCAATGAGATCGTTAATACGTGAGGAGCCTTGTAAAAATTGATAGCCCTGCAACTCTCGCAAGTATTGCAATAACCTACATTTTCAGCAGATTCTTCATTCCCTTCTTTATACTCTTCTTCATCTCTTTCTTCACTTGTTTCTTCACTTGTTTTTACACCTGTTTTTACACGTTCCTGCTTATTTTCCGTAGTAATAGCTGTTTTTGTATACGCTTGACAAGATAAAACCTTTGCTAAACTACTCGCTGCTGTGCTTTTACCAATAGTTGGCACGCCATAAAAAAATAGGGCGTGATGAAGTTTTTGATGTAAAATCATATTCGTTAGCATTGTCAGAGCACGATCCTGCCCTATAAGGGTCTTTCTAAGTGTGGTGGATTGAGAAAACATGGCTTATTTAGTGGGTGAATGCTAATAAATACTATCAAATGGTCATCAAATGGCGATGAAATAGTGATGAAATAGTGATGAAATGGCGGTGAAATGGTAATGAAATGCTGTGAGTAGAAAACCTGTAAAAGCGTAGCCATTTTAAATGACGATAAAATGGTGAGTTTTTTAATTATAGCATTTATCTACCCACTCTTTCATAGTCAAGTCAATGAATATGCTTATTATAGCCAAGTCAAACACCATCCTTTCATAATCAAGTCAATGAATATGCTTATTATAGCCAAGTCAAACACTATCCTTTCATAGTCAAGTCAATGAATATGCTTATTATAGCCAAGTCAAACACTATCCTTTTACAGTTAAGTATAAATACTATAACGCGAGTGTAGCAAGGGTTTCTTTCTTAAAAACGGTGATATCTGCCTTACTATCCTTATCGGTTAGCATGATGAGAAGATTTTTAGCATAATATAGTTTTTCTTCCAATAAAAGTGGTTTATCATCCTTTTTAAAACGAGCTAAATCAAAGATCACCTTCGTTTCTGGAGGCTCTGGGGATGTTGCTTCCGAATCTCCCTCCGTTTCATCTCCTCCCTCCTTTTCTAATATATTGGGGGGAATGTTCGTCGGAATATTAGGGGAAGTGTTAGGGGGAGTGTTCGTGGAAATATTAGGAGGAGTATTGATGGAAATATTGGTGGGAATGTTCGTCGGAATATTGGGGGAAGTTGTGCTGGGAGCTGAATTAAGGGTTTTCGTGCTATTATTTAGAGCTAGTTTTGAAATTTTGTCTTCATCTGCAACCTGAGGCTGTTCTTGCCGTACTTGAATATATTTTTTCATTAAAAGTATATGTAAATTGTCATGGCGTAGAAAAGCTGTTTTTAGAAATTTGATCTCCAGTTCATCTTGTTTTTCAATAACCGATAGCACTTTACGGCGTTTTGCAAAGACTTTAAATGCACTCACTGCAAAAAGTCCTTGCATCACTTCTGGGAATGCCCCATATTGATCTTTTAGCGTTACTTGTAAGGTTTTTAGCTCCTTTAGGCTCTTTGCTGTCATGATCTTACGATAAAGTGTGGCTTTTAGCACGGCAGGTCGCGTTGTGGCGGCTGCAAATATGGCTGATGGGGCTGAATCACTTGAAGATGCTGAAGAACTTAAAGATGAAGTAGAATCTGCTCCTGCTTCAAGTGATTCTGAGTTAATAACAGGTGATACATAACTTTCTGGGATATACGCCTTATAAGAAAATTCGATGAGTGGTTCATAATAGATAGGAATAGCATTGGCTCCATTTTTAAGTGACGTAACAGCTTCTTTTAGGAGATTGGAGAAAAATTCAAGTCCTATGAGCGTTAAAGTGCCAGATTGTTCCAATCCCAAAAGATTTCCCGCCCCACGCAGTTCTAAATCTTTAATAGCAATCTGATAACCTGAGCCCAATTCCGCATAACGCACTAAGCAGTTTAAACGATTGTGTGCATTCTCACCAATAGGCGTATCCTTTGGATAAAATAGATAAGCATAAGCCTGTTCAGCACTTCGTCCCACACGACCTTTCAATTGATAAAGCTGTGCCAGTCCAAAACGATGAGCGTGATGAACCATTAAAGTATTGACGCGTGGAAGATCAAGTCCCGAATCGATAATACTAGTAGCGAGTAGGACATTGAATTTGCCTGAACGAAACGCTTCGAAGCGTTCTTCTATCAGTTTTTTCTCCATTTGTGCATGAATGCTGATAATAGTGGCTTCTGGTAAAATAGTTTTAAGTTTGCCTTCAAAGTGCTTGAGTGTTTTAACGTGATTATAAATGAAATAACACTGTCCATTGCGTGCTTGCTCTCTAGCAAATGCACTGCGAATGATCTCTTCATCAAATTCCATAACGGCGGTGTGAACGGGTCTTCTGCCTATTATGGGTGTGGTGATAAAGGATAGATCCCTTAGAGCTGAAAGTGATAGATGTAGTGTGCGTGGAATAGGCGTGGCTGAAAGGCTTAAAACGTGAACCCCTGGATAGGCTTCGCGAATAGTTTCCTTCTGCTTCACACCAAATTTTTGCTCTTCATCTATAACGAGAAGTGCCAATTTTTTAAATTTGACCTTCTTAGAAAGTCCTTTATGCGTGCTTAGGAGAATTTCTATACCACCGGTACGAATATCTTCTAAAATGATCTTCTCTTCACGTGCTTGGGTAAAGCGATTGAGCACGGCTACTTTAATGGGCGTATTTTTAAAGCGTTTTTGAAATGTTTCGTAATGCTGAATGGCTAGAAGCGTGGTTGGGACTAGGAAAAGGCATTGTCTACCGCTCATAGCCGTCTTAAATACAGCTCTAAGAGCTACTTCTGTTTTCCCGTAGCCCACATCCGCACAGAGGAGCCTATCCATAGGAACGTCTTTCTCGAGGTCATTTTTTATGTCTTCACTACACGTCAATTGATCGCGGCTTTCCTGATGAGGGAATTCCATCTCAAATAATTGCTGGAAATAGTCTTCTTTAGGGTGGGGACTGATACGCAATTCACTGCGTTTGCTATAAATGGCAAGGAGTTTTTTAGCTATCCGTTCTGCAGCTTTTTTAGCCCGTGTCTTGACTTTACTCCAATGACTTTTTCCTAGGTCATCCACGCGTACTCGTTCGCGGTCTCCTATGTATTTTTGGATGAGATGAAGCTGTTCTACTGGAATAAAGATTTTAGCCCTATCGCGATATTCTATTTTAAAGTAATCTTTCTCCCTATCTTCAAACTTTAATCGCTCCAGCCCACGATAAATACCTATGCCATGATGAATATGTACTACATAATCATCTTCTTCCAACTCTAAAAAAGTCTCCCAAAAGTTTTTAGGTGCCACGCTAGCCATAGCATGTCTACGCATGAGACGTTTTCCAAATATTTCTTCACCCGTCCATACATCTAAACCCGTCCCAGCAAATCCACTAGAAATATCCTCTTCTACAATAGTAATTTGCGGAATAGGGGGTACTTTTAACGCTTTTTTTTCAATGGATGCTGTTTTAATGGGTGGTTTTTCAGTAGATTTTTTTTCAATGAGTGCCTTTTCAGTGGGTAATTTTTTAGTGGATGATTTTTCAGTGGGTGACGCTTCAATGTTTTCAATAGATAATGGCAAGGAAGTGTGTTCGTTTAGGGCAAACTGGAGGGGGAAGGCGTGAAGGATATTGGAAAGTGTTTTTAAGAGGAGGGGATTGGCTGTGAAAATATAGACGGATTTCTCTTCATCAAGGCATTTCGTGAGGGTATGACTGACATTTTCTAACTTCTTATTAAAGAGCTGGGACGGAAGCATGGGAAAATGGAAATGATTGGGGGCGTGGGTATTTTCTAATTTTTTAAATTTAAGCTCTAAAACACGGCGTTTTTTTGTCCTAGCCCAAGTACTCAATGAAGTAGCAGGGAGGGGATTATCTTGTTCTAATTCTGGAGCTAAAACAAACGGTGAAATGGCAATTGTAGCAAGAATTTCTTCACTTTTAGCCATTTCATTAGAAGAATTAGCAGAATTAGAAGTATTAGGAGTATTAGAGCTGTTAGAACTGTTAGGGCTGTTAGGAGAATGAACGGAAGAAGTTCCTTTATTTTCTAGCTGATTTCTAGGAAGTTGTTTAATGGTTTCTATTTCGCTACCAAAAAAATACAAGCGAACGGGTGCTAAGTAATTGGGAGCAAAGATTTCACAAATATCGCCACGAAACGCCATTTCACCGGGTTCATTGGCATAATTTTCACGGCGATAGCCCCATTCCGTAAGACGTGCCAGTAATTCGCTTCGTTCAAAGTTCTCTCCCGCATGAAGAATAAGCGGTTTGGGTGCATTATCATGAACAAATGACGATTCCTGATAAGAAGTAAGGGCTTGTTCTGACGTAGTGATGAGAAATGAACGTGAAAGTTTATTTTTTTTTGCTCTTTTTAATTTGCGTGTTTTTTCACCATTAGCTTCACTGTTAGTTTCACTACTAGATTGACCCTTAGCGTGTGTTATTGACTGTGTTATTGATTGTGCGGTGAATTCTGGCTGATTTACTTCTTTTTCAAGGTTTTCTTCGCATAAAAGCAGTTCAGCGTGGCGACGTTTATGCTGGAGCGTACGTTCATAAGTATTGGTTAAATCAGTTTTTGCTGCATTTTCTAGCCATGGATACCAGCCTAATTCTAGCCATTTTGTTAATTTTACGTATTGATTCTTGTATTGGTTCGTGTATTGGTTCGCACATTGATTCATATATGGACTAAGGAGTTCGAGGTCATGATATAAGGATTCACTCGCCTTTTCATCTTCTGCGGTGGCTATTATTAGAAAATCATCCGTCGCACATTCGTGATGAAGCCAAATAAGAAATAAAGCACGTGAAAATCCCTCCAATCCACTTAAAGTAAAAACCTCTTCCAATTTCACTTGATCATAAGTGCGAAATTCGGCAAGAACTTCTCCAATACGTTTTTCTTGTCTAAAGGTGGTAAGGAAAGTTGCAAACATACGGCTTAAATTCGTACGTTTTTTAGCTCCTTCCATTACGTCGTGCTTCATTGTGCCGTGCTGATTAGACTCTTCCTTATGAGAATCTTCCTTATGAGACCCTTCCATTGCGTCATTCCCATTAATTGACGACTTTATTACGGCTTTCTTATTAGATGATTTTATTGCGTCACTCATGATTTTCAAGGGGAAATTGGTTAGATTGGTTAGGATAGAACAATATGGGTGAAGATTGCTTGGAAATTGTGTAAAAATTAACGGTAATTGCTTAAAAATTTAACGGCTACTTGGAAATTGCGTAGGAATTAACGGAGTTGTTTAAAAATTTAACGAGAGTTAAGGCTAAATAAAACTAAAAATAGCAGAAATATACGAAGAAACAAGGAAAATATCCTAAAATCACGCCTTTACCCACTTTAAAATCAAACCTTTATCATATCATCATCTGCTAAAAACTCGTTCTACAATTTATGTATCATATTCATTCCATAATGACTTTACAAGGAAAAAACTTGCAGCTTTTTGAAACACTTTTTAAGGAAAGCTCAAATTAAATGAGACAGCTTAAACTACGGCTATTTGCAGAGTATTACGGCTATCTTAAAGTATTTCAAGCATTTTAAGCCCTATTTAAGCCCTATTAAGCAGTATTACAACCCTATCCTAGACCTTGACTTCCCACCATTTATAAAAAGTTGGCACGGTTTTTGATATAAGTAAAGGTGTAAGGTAATATGCAAGCGTATAAATTGTAATCATACATAAGCGTATAAATTGTGATCATACATAAACGTATAAATCGTGATCATACATTTAAGTCAATATTACAAATTAGCCGCTTGCAGCATTACATTACAAAAAACACTGTAAGTTAAATATTACAAATAAAACATGATAAATAAAAAAACTATAAGCTAAAAATTTTAGAGGATAAGAATCATGACACTACTAACACCTTTTAAATATTCATCTTTAACCCCATTTCGTGCATTAAATGCTTGCGTCAATGAGCTTGAAAACGAAATTTTAGGCAATCAAACAACCACTCGTTTTGAAAATTTCATTCCTGCAGCGAACGTTGTCGAACTCGATAAAAGTTATACTATTGAGTTAGAACTTCCTACTGTAGAAAAGAAGGACGTAGAGATAGCCTTTCAAGACAACGTGCTAAGCATAAAAGGCAAAAAAGAAAACAAACATAAACGTGAGGAAGGCAAATACTTGCGAATAGAAGCTGATTATGGCTCATTCGAACGCCAATGGTCGTTTGAAGACGTTGTCTCTGACAAGATCAGTGCTAATTTTGAAAATGGAGTACTGAAGATTGTCTTACCCAAAAAACCTGAAACCATTCAAGAAAAAGAGTACAAAAAAATAAATATCAAGTAATATTCATTCATTTTTTTACCTCTTAAATCTCGTTAGATATATAGAAGCATGTAAAGACTACAAAAAAACGGCTTCTTTATATCTAATGGGATGTTATTCCTTCTCTCTTAATATAGTTATTAAAAAAACTAGGAGAGCGAAGGGGATTATCTTCACTGAGAGAAAAGGGGGTTATATTCACCGAGAGAGAAGAGAATTCTCTTCATGATTATACCCAATTTCACGCACTAGCTTTAACTCTATAGCTTTAGTTCTAGTTTTAGCTAAATTATCTTATTTACTAGTAATCATTTACTAGTCGTTATGTACTGGTGGCTACTTCGTCTGCTATTTTTTTGTGAAGCGTGTAGAAAAATTGGTCTGCACCAGCAAGATTCTTTTTTTCATAATGAGAACCAAACGTATAATAATCACGGTTAATGCTATGTTCACTAAAGCTAAGCTCGCTAAACTCTTTACTAAAAGCCGTGATGACTTCTAGATGATGATCATAGAGTTTGGCTACATCTGTGACGGTTACGAGAAGACCATTTTTATTAAGAGCTGCCGCCGCTGCTTTCACAAAAGCAGGAGAGATGAGCCTTCGTTTGTGATGGCGTTTCTTAGGCCAAGGATCTGGGAAATTGACCAATATTTCAGTAAATAAAAAGGTTCTAAAGTCAGCTTGCAGGAAATCTAAGGCAAATCCATTATAAAAAAGCAAATTAGCTTGGTGATACGAGTCATCGGCACTCACCGTTCTAATAGCACGTTCAATGCACGGCATTGCAACGTCTACGCCTATAAATAATTTATCAGGGTGACGTTTTGCGGCATTGATAATAAATTCGCCTGTTCCCATTGCAAATTCAACCACCCAAGGAAGTTTGAAATTGACGTGAGGAAATAGTTCTCTCAGTAGCGTTAGTGTATAGGGGGGACTCTTTTCACTTGAAAACAGTTTTTTTTTAGAATGCTCGAATCCACTGGATTCGTTAGATTCTTTAGAGCCGTTTAAATCGTTAGAATCGTTAGAATCATTTAAACGGAGGGAATCATCAGCACGCTTAGAGGCATCAGGATGCTCGTAGCGATGGGAACGGTGGGCTAATTTATATTCACGCACTGAGTTATAACGTGCGGGAATGAGGTATTGATTACGTGCTTTCTCTGGAATAAAAATAGATTTGAGTCTACATGAGGCTGCTTTCATGGTCTAGTTTTGAAAACACGGCACAAGAATTATGTCCGCCAAATCCAAAGGAATTGGAGATGGCAACGTTGACATTGTGAGATGTAGCGGTAGTGGGCAGAGCCTCTTTAGGCGTGACTATTTCAGGGTCCAAATCGAAGAGATTGACATTGGGAGGTACTTTTCCATCGCGAATAGCAAGTATAGCAATAATGCCTTCAATGGCAGCGGCAGCCCCTATCATATGTCCTGTCATAGATTTAGTCGAGCTTATTTTAACGTTCGAATAATCTTTATTTAAAAGTTTATCGATGGCAATGGTTTCTGCCACATCACCTAGCGGAGTGGACGTACCATGGCAATTGATATAATTAATGGCATTAGGAGCTATATTAGCTTTACGAAGCGCGGCTTGCATGGCTAGGAAAGCACCTTCGCCGTCTGTACAGGGAGCCACCATATCATGAGCATCGCCTGACATTCCTACAGATTTGAGTTCGGCGTAAATATGAGCCTTACGAGCCCTAGCATGTTCCAATGTTTCTAATACAAAGGCACCAGACCCTTCAGCTATGACAAAACCATCGCGACCTTTATCAAAGGGGCGAGAGGCTTCGCTGGGCGTGTCATTGTAATGGGTAGAAAGGGCACGCATATTACAAAATCCTGCAACGGTAGCCGCTTCTACTAGGCTTTCAGAACCGCCACTTATCATTACGTTGGCATCGCCATTTTTCAATGCATAATAGGCTACACCTAAGGCATGATTAGCAGAAGCACAAGCGGTCTGTATTGAAAGATTGGGGCCTTGTAGGTTATGTTCTATGGAGATGAGACCTGCTGCCATATTACCTATCATGGTAGGAATGTAGAAAGGCGAGATGCGTTTGTGACCTTTTTTGAAATAGGTTTCATATTCGCGGGTATTAATACTCATCCCGCCAATTCCCGTACCTATAGTAACACCTATACGAGTTTTATCACACTGTGCGAGGTCTAGCTTACTATTAGTGATGGCTTCACGAACTGATGCTACGGCAAAGTGTACAAAATTTTCTAGACGTTTGGCTTTAGTAACGGTTTCTTCTTTATAATAATTTCTGTAATCGAAATTACGAATTTCACCTGCTATACGAGATGTGTAGGTACTGGTATCAAATTTACTGATAGCCTCTATACCTGAATTTCCGGCTAGGATATTCTTCCACATTTCAGGGACACTCAGTCCCATAGGACTTATCAAGCCAAGTCCTGTTATCACTACACGTTTATCATCTGCCATTTAAAGTCATCTGCCGTAAACGATTCTTAATAAATTACTAATGAATTACCAATGATTATTAGAGCTTTTTACTACTTCACTAAACTATTGACTTAAAAACCCGTTTCTAAATTATTTCTTAAAAACTCATTTCTAAACTATTGACTTAAAAACTCGTTTCTAAATTATTTCTTAAAAACTTATTTCTAAACTATTTCTTAAAACCCCGTTTCTAAATTATTTCTTAAAAACTCATTTCTAAACTATTACTTAAAAACCCATTTCTAAACTATTACTTAAAAACCCGTTTCTAAACTATTTACTTAAAACCCCGTTTCTTATAAAAAATCTCCCGAAAGTGAGAAAAGGTAAGAAAAAATGTATTTAGCAAGGTAATCGCGAGTTCTTTACTACGTTTATACGCTTACTACAATTAATCGGTTCTAACTATTGGTTAGCAAATAAATAAGGATGGGGTAGTTACGTAGCCGTCCTCCGTCATCGAAAGATGATCTGTTTAAGAAATATATAGTATTTGCATGCGAGCAACATTGTATATAATCAAAAAGTGAGGTTCTTATTTCAAAAAAGTGAGGTTTTTAGTAGCATTCGTTAAAAGCGGGACTTTAATTGAAAGAGTTGTTTCAAAGAGTCCCGTATTTTAAATGCTTATACCCTATATTTTTAAAAAATGCTCATAATAATCTATATTTTTATTAGCTACTCTTACTTTTTAGTTTTTCTGAAATACAATTAATAGCATCCCCAACGGTTTTCATTTTATCTGCTTCGTCATCTGGGATCTCGATATCAAATTCTTCTTCAAATGCCATAATGGTTTCAACAGCATCTAACGAGTCAAAGCCAAGGTCTTCAAAAGAAGCCTCTGCAACAACCTTTTCAGGTTTACAATTAACTTTATCAATGATGATTGATTTGACTTTTTCAAAATCTACTTCTGCCATGGATTCAATCCTCTCAAAATTCTTTTACTATTCATAATTAGTTAAATTTATGTATTACGTTTCATATTAAACAGCATTTTTAAACAAATTATTCAAACTTATTTATCAAAAGGCTATTATAACCTGTTATCAAAGAGCTATTACAAACTTATTATCAAAAAGCTATTATAAATTGTTATAAAAAACTGTTATTAAGAATTATAAACTTCTTTTCCATTTATATTTCTAAAAATTGTATCATATAACAACATCCTAATCTTTAGAAAAAGTGCTTTTAGTGTCTTTTAAGGGGTTTTAGGTCTTTTTCTAAGGCTTTTACATTTCTTAAAAAGGGGATTTAGGAATATTTGGGGCTATTTTAGTTCTATTCTTACAGGTCTTTTTAAAGTTTTTTAAAGGTTTTTAACGAAATTTCAAAGTTTTTCCACCTAAAAATAAAGTTTTTCTCTCCCAGCAATCCTTTTAGACCTATTCTTATAGGTGTTTTTTAAATATTTTCAAAGTTTTTAACGAATATCCTTTTACATCAGCATTCCACCATTAATAGCGAGAACGTGTCCTGTAATATAAGCGGCTTGGTCACTGGCTAGAAAATAGGTAGCGGCGGCTACTTCCTCTGCTGTACCAAAGCGTTTAAGCGGGATAGTGCCTAAAAGATGTTCTCGTGTTTTCTCATCCAATGCCTCAGTCATATCCGTTTTAATATATCCGGGAGCTATTGCATTCACAGTAATTGATTTAGCGGCTACTTCTCGAGCAAGAGCCTTTGTAAATGCAATGACTCCACCCTTAGAAGCAGCATAATTGGCTTGTCCGGGATTTCCAGTCTGCCCTACTACCGAAGAAATATTAATTATTCTTCCTCTCCTCTGCTTGAGCATCCCTTTTAAAAGCATCTTCGTTAAATAATAAAGCGACGTTAAATTTGTATTTATAACAGTCTCCCAATCTTCTATATTCATCCTAAGAAGCAGTTTATCCCGCGTTAACCCAGCATTATTGATGAGTATATCTATTTCCCCAAGTTCTCCTAAAGCTCGCTTCACTAGCATTTCAGCTCCTTCCGCAGTAGCCACATCGCCCCAAACTCCAATAACTTTCACTCCATATTCTTCTGCTAAAGCAGCCGCCACTTCTTTACTTCGTTCTTCATTTCTCCCCGCTACCGCTACATTATAGCCCGCACTTGCAAATTTTTTAGCAATAGTATAACCTAATCCGCGCGTTGACCCCGTGACTAAGACTGTTTTCAACTCTTCATTCATATTTATTCCTAGATTAACCCGCTAAACTCTTAATAATTTCTCAATAAGTTCTAAATAAGTTCTAATTTTCAATAAATTCTAAATTAAACGACTAAACTCTAAAATTTACTATTATTTCTCTAATATTTTGCTATATTTAAACAAAACCACTCCACTTACGTATATTTAGACATTATTACGGTTATTCGCACATCAATGCCTATTTAACGTACTTGAACGCACTGCTATAATAATACCTATATAACATACATCTTTATAAACATCATTACTATACATATTTATAAACATCTTTAATATCTATATTTATAAACCTTTTATATACGGTAAGGGCATTATCTTATAATTTAATGTAGTATTATAACATAAAACCTCATAATTTCTAGTACATATTCCACTTAATACCCTTAAAAATTCCTACTTTAACCTTTCCTTCGTGCATTTACTTTTAATATTTCCATGCTTTTAAGGACGTTTATTTTTTAAATTTCAATGTTATAATAACTCACTTACCTTATAAAATGAGAAAAACCCGCAACCATTAAAGATTCTTAAGGATTCTAAGATTTCTAAGGCTTCCATCTTAAAAATTAGTAAAAATTTCTTAAAAACATTTTAAAAATATTCTAAAAATATCCTTTATATAGACTTAAAAGCTACATATCCTTTATATAAACCTAAAAGCTACTAAACTAAACTTTAGCGGTCTCCTCACATAATAAAACTACCTTACCAGAACTAACTTACTAAAACTACCTCACTTTACATCATTTCCTCTCCCTAATTTAATATACCACCTATTAGGTGTATCATTCCTCCCCCTGTGATACTGCTCTTTAACAAGCTCTAAACAAATGCCTTTCTAATGCCCTAATACCCCCTAATGCTCTACAAATTAGTTTGTATTAAGACAGTTATTGTATTTATCTCCGCATTTCCCTTTACAACTCTTATATAACTAGGAGTTATAGCGTATTTTTAACTATATTTTCAGTAAAATTAACTATAAAAACGTTGACACCGCCTTCAATCACTTAAAAAAATCATTAGCAATTCATCAGCAAAACACTTATAAAAAAGCACTTATATAACGATTTTTCAATACTTTAAACAATTTTTTAAAAAAATTTCTCATTATCCACTACTATTCATGACCGAGCAGAAGAATTCACAAAATTCTAAAAAAAATCGTACAGTCTTTATCGCTTTACTAGGCATGGGAACCGTAGGAAGAGGGCTTATTGAGATCCTAGAACAAAAAGCAGATTGGCTTCTTAAAAAAAAGCAATTACGTATAATGATATCGGGCGTTCTAACCAAAACAAACGGTGCATTCAATGCAACCACTAAAGCAGAAGCCCTTGCTCCTAAAGAAATCCTTCACATATTCACCCCTAAAAATGTTAAGTCAAAAGTACTCCAAACCACTTCAAGTAGTCCTTCTTCCCAACAAAACCCCATTCAAAAACCCTCACAAAGACTTACCACCAACCTTAATGTTAAAGAATTTATTGCTAATCCCATTCATGATATTATTATTGAAATAACGCCCACCCTTATTACAGAGCACCCTTCAGCAGCATTTACTCACATCGAACTTGCACTCAAACACTCTAAACACGTTATCACAGCCAATAAAGGACCTATTGCAGAGCATTATCCTTATCTAAGCAAACTTGCAGCAGAACATCACTCTAGACTGATGATAGAAGCCACCGTTTTAAGCGGCACTCCCGTCTTCAATCTCTATAAAAAAACGCTCTCGAGCAATACTCTTATCTCTATAGAAGGCATTCTCAATGGAACAACCAACTTTATCCTAGGCGAAATGGAAAAGGATTTGACCTATGCAGAAGCACTTAAAAAAGCACAACAATTGGGTTATGCAGAAACAGACCCCACTTATGACGTTACGGGCAAAGACGCCATGCTTAAAACCGTCATTCTTGCCAATACGCTCTTTAAAGTCAATCTTAGCCTAAATGACGTCCCTTATGACGGTATCACTCATTTACGTTTAGATGATATCAAACAAGCTCGAAACCAAGGAAAATGTTATAAATTGATCAGTCATATTAAACGAAAGCCTGATTCTACCCTCTCAGCTAACGTTGTCTTAGAAAAAATTCCACTTTCTCATCCTTTCGCCACCCTCTCAGGCCCTCTCAATGCCCTTGCTTTTGAAACAGATCTTCTAGGCAAGATCACTATTATGGGAAAAGGAGCTGGAAAATTTACAGCCGCTTATGGAATATTTAATGATATTTTTACGTTAAGTAAGTACTTAGGACATGAAGAGTAATTTTACTGCATTATAAGACAAAGTCTTTGAAAAATTTAAAACTTCCTAAAAATCCTTAAAAATCTCTAAAAAATTTAAAATTTCTTAAAGTTCTCTAAAAAATTTAAAACTTCTTAAAAAAATTTAAAAGTTAAGAAATATTTAGCCAATTAGTTAAAAAAACCTAACAAGTCGTCACCCATTCTCCAGTTTATTAGCGACCTTATCATCTATTTTATTAGCAACCCCATTATCTACTTACTAAACCCCCATTATCTATTTTATTAGCAATCCTATAATTTATTTGCTAAACCCCTAGTATCTATTCCATTATTAACCTTATTTTTAACAAATATTCCCTCTTTCATTCTATTATTCCTCCCATTTTATTATAACTGAACGCCTGTACCTTTCTATTGACAAGTCTCATACAAATTTAAATATACGCCCAAACAAGCAAAACAAGCAAAACAAGCAAAGCGAACAAAATAAACAAAACGAGTGTAAATGAGTATAAATGCGTGAAATTGGTCTAATATTTCAAAAAAATTCTAATAATCTTACGTATTTCTTCCAAATTTTTCTAACAATCCACATATTTTCACCCACTTATACTAAAAATATTTAACTTTATTAAAAATAATTTATTCTTTTTTCGTTACAAATACCGCTATTTCTTAAAAAAAACACTTAATCCAGTAGGTTATTTAAAAGTAAACTAAAATAAGTCCCCACGAGCAGCCTTTCATCACAAAATATTAATCCCTTGAAATCTCTCTTTTTTCAGTATAATTTAGATAGACCATAGCTACCTTTTAGGAATATATTTTTATTTATTACCTATAGTTACTATTTTCCATCTCTTTTTGCTGTTTTTCATCTTTTTTTCTCATATTATCTCTTTTTTTTGCATCTCTTCACATCTGCATATGCTATCCATAAAGGACCATCTAAAAAAACCCAACCCCACCAACCCTAACTCCAACTCTTTGGACGTCGCTCTTAAACAGCCTATCATTTCAATACCCAAGTGGGAAAAAGCCTTAGAGCAAGAAGCCCTCAAACTCTTAGATCACCTAAAAAAAATCTACAATCGCCCTTACGAACACATCACCATTGTGCTTATGGAACCACAAGAAATAGCTAATATTGCTCAAAAATTTCAATTGCCCCACCATAATAAGCATCAAAGCGACGTCCTAACCTTTTCCTATGAAGAAACCCTAGAAGCACCCGTAGAAGGCGATATTCTCTTATGCCCCAAAATTATTTTTGAACAAGCCAAACAAGAGACGCGTTCACTTGCTTACGCCCTCATCGAGACCTTGCTCCACGGAATGCTTCATCTTTATGGTTTTAGGCATACTTATGCCACCGCCGAACTTAAAAAAGTCTACCTTAAACAAAAAAATATCTTAACTCAACTCGACATCAACTGGATAAAATTAGATGAACTGGTACAACCTAGTTAAAAAACTAACCCTCACCCTAGAAACGAATACTGCATTAAAACCCATTCGTAAACTCTTTAAAAAAAATATTATCGATTATAAACAACTCTCCACTATTATCAATGTTATAGAGTCAGGAGATCTTTGTGCCCGCGATATCATGCTTCCACGTGTCGACGTTAGGGCTATCGATATCAATTCCAGCACAAAAGTTCTAAGTAAATTCATCACTCGTGCCACCCACTCACGCTTCCCAGTTTATAACAGCAATATCGATGACATCAAAGGTATCCTCCATATTAAGGATATTTTCAGTTATTTCTACGAAAAAAATGAAAAACACAAGGGTGCTCAAATTAAAAAATATCTCACTCAACCTTTCTTTATCCCAGAATCTCGTAAGATTTTTGATATTTTAAAAGATTTCCAGTACAAACGCCAACAAATGGCTGTAGTAGTAGATGAATATGGCGGTTTTTCGGGCATTGTCACAATGGAAGACATCCTAGAAGAGATCATTGGTGATATTAAAGACGAATCAGATAACGAAAAAGAAGCCGTTATCAAACTTGCCGACAATAAATTTTCCATCGATGCTCGTGCAGACTTAGAAACTATCAACGAAATGACAGGTCTCCACCTAAAAAGTCAGAAAGCTGAGACTATTGGTGGTTTTATTATCAATTTACTTGGATATGTTCCCAAATTGGGGGAGATTGTCACTAGCAATGACGCTCATTTTAAAATTAAGCATAAACGTGGCAATAGTCTCATCCGTATTCATCTCAAGTTACCTGAGCTTTCGAAAACACCTAAAACCTCAAAATCCCAGAAACTTACAAAAAAATCTTCATAATAATCTATTTTTAACTACTTAATTTATTTTTAGCTATTTTTTTTATACCCATTCATCCTAATATGTTATAATATAGTTAAGAAGCTACTGTTTTTTGGTCTGTTATTTGCTTCTACTCACACTTTTATTTAACTCAATCTTATAAAATTCTCACATCTCTACCCTTATTTAATGGAAAATTCTATCAAAAAATCGCTTCAACGCATTATTGATGAAAAAATTCAATTCGTAAGCCTCCAATTTAACGATTTATTTGGAGCCGTTCATCAAATCACTCTCCCAGCCTCTAAGACCACGCAAGCTATCTTTGAAGATGGTCTTCCTTTTGATGGCTCTTCTATTCGTGCATGGCAGAGCATTGAAAAATCTGACATGCTCTTAAAACCTGACCCAGAAAGTGCCTTTTTAGATCCTTTTAGAGACCAAAAAACCCTCTGTTTCTTCTCCAATATCCTAGACCCTCGCTCAGGACAACGCTACGAACGCGACCCTCGATCCATTATGCTCAATGCCCTCGATTATTTGAAATCAACAGGTATTGGTGACATTGTTTATATAGGGGCTGAACCAGAATTTTTTATCTTCGATGGGATTCGCTATCGTTCCGACAGACATTCTTCCAGTTATGAGATAATGAGTCAAGAAGGTCCTTGGTCTAGTATGGACGAAGATTCCTTAGGTCATAAAGTGAACTATAAAAGCGGTTATCTTCCCTTATCACCTACTGATTCGCTTGTTGATTTTCGTAATGAAGTGTGTACTCATCTTGAAGCAATGGGTGTTACCGTCGAACTCCATCATCATGAAGTGGCAAGTGCAGGACAAAGCGAAATAGGCACTCAATACGCTACTGCTTTAGTCACAGGCGATAACATTAACAAACTTAAGTACGCTGTTAAAAATACAGCCGCCAAATACGGAAAAACCGCCACTTTTATGCCAAAACCCATCTTCGAAGACAATGGTTCGGGCATGCACGTTCATCTTTCTATCTGGAAAAATGATAAAAATGTTTTTCATGGCGACCAATATAGTTCTCTTAGCGAAACAGCTCTTCATGCCATTGGCGGCATCTTAAAACACGGTAAATCTATCCAAGTTTTTACCAATCCCACCGCCAATTCTTACAGACGCTTGCTTCCAGGATATGAAGCTCCCGTCAAACTTGCTTATTCCGCTACCAATCGTTCAGCCGCTATTCGCATCCCGTACAGTAGCAGTTCGAAAAGCAGACGATTCGAATTCCGTTGCCCAGATTCTTCAGGATCTACATATTTAGCTTTTTCTGCTATTATTATGGCTGCCATTGACGGCATTAAAAATAGAATTGACCCAGGTTCTCCTATTGATAAAAACCTTTACAATCTTCCCCCCGAAGAGCTTCAAAAACTTAAATCCACTTCTAATCATTTAGAAGAATCTATTGAAAATTTGGAAAAAGACCATGAATGGCTCAATGCTGGTGGTGTCTTCACTGAGACTATGCTTAATGCCTATATTGCCCATAAGCAAGAAAATGAAATTGAGCCCCTTAAATTACGCCCAAATCCTTATGAATTTTCCCTTTATTACAACGTTTAATTTATACCCATTTTATAGCATTTAATTTATAATTACTTAACCTGCTTTTTCATAGTATTATTTTTTATAAAAAATTTGCACTTTATTAGTTATTATAGTAAACTTTATTTGTATATTTTACACACACCTTTAAATTATTCTTTATTCTATCTATTTTTTATAATATAATTATTAATATAACGCTTCCTTTATGCCGATAATATTATTCTGGCATAAAGTTTATTAACTGATTTTTAGAAAACGCGTTTCTCACTCCCCCCATTTAACTCCTTTTATGGGGGAGATTGCTTATTTCCAGCAAACGGAGCGGGGCGGGGGCGTGCGAATTCAGGCGGGCGGGCGAAATCGGGTGGGGCGAGCAAAGTCAGGCAAATGGGCTGGCAAATTCAGATAAGGCTTAAAAAACCTACCAAATAATCCAAAATAGCAGACGGGGGCGGGCGAAATCGTGCAGGTGGGACGAGCAAAGTCAGGCAAATGGGCTGGCAAATTTAGGTAAGGTGTAAAAACCTACCAAATAATCCAAAAATAGCAGACGGGGGCGGGCGAAATCGTGCAGGTGGGACGATCAAAGTCAGGCAAATGGGCTGGCAAATTCAGGTAAGGTATAAAAAACCTACCAAATAACCAAAATAGCAGACGGGGGGGCGGGCGAAATCGTGCAGATGGGGCGAGCAAAGTCAAGCAGGCGGGGGCTGGTAAATTCAGATAAGGTGTAAAAAACCTTCCAAATAATCAAAATAGCAGACGGGGGCGGGCAAAGTCAGGCGGGCGGGCTAGCAAAGTCGGGTAGGGCTGGTAAATTCAGGTAAGGTGTAAAAAACCTACCAAATAATCCAAAAAAATAGACAGATAGACGAGAATTGGGGAATTGAGTAGTCAGGTCGTCAATCGCTTACCTTTTCACTACCTTTTCATTGCCTTTTATAGTTATTTTTAGAAGGGAACTCTCAAAAATACCCTTAATTTGCAGAAATTAAGCAGCTTCTCTTATAAAACTAAAGAGATTTAAGCGTCTTCTTTTATAAATTTTCTTGAAAAATTTAAATTTTCAACTGTAGGATTGCGACCCAACATCCGACAAATTTCAGCAACAACCGTTTCTCCTTCCAATTTTGAAATACTCGTTTGCGTTGTCCCACTTGCCACAATTCCCTTCTCTATCAAGAAATGCCGCTCCGATACACGCGCAATCTGTGGTAAATGTGTAATAACAATAACTTGTCGCTTCGTACTAAGTGCTTTCATCTTATTCGCTAGTCTAGCAGCCGTCAATCCCCCCACTCCCACGTCTATTTCATCGAAAACCATCGTTCCAACAATTATTTTCTCAGATAATAACGTCTTTAATGCCAACATCATCCGAGAAAGTTCCCCGCCCGATGCTATATCTCTAAGCGGTTTTTCCTTCATTTCCTGTGCAGAACCATAAAGAAATTCCAATTTATCAAATCCATTGGAATGAAGTCTCTTACTCAGAGTAGCTTCATTTAACTTTTCGCCATCTTCTGGCTTAAGTCCTACTTTAAGCCTGCCACTTTCCATTCCCAAAGCCTGCAATTCTCCCTTAAATTGGGTTTCAAATGCTTCTATCCCTTCCCTACGCTTCTTATGAAGCTTCATCCCCACATCCAACGTTTTTTGAGTCGCCACCGTCAATTCTTCCCTAACATTGGCAAGAGCCTCTTCACTTTCCTCTAAAAATGCCAATTTTTCTTCAATTTCTTCGTATTTTTGCCTAAGCCCCTGAGCATTCAACCCATATTTCTTTTCTAATAATTCTATTCCAGCAAGCTGACGCTGAAGTTCATCTAACTCAGCTCCCACATCACTTCTATCAATATCGCGAATAAGTGGCGTAAACACCTGCTCTAACCTCGCCAAATGCTCTTGTGTCGCTAAATAAGCCTTATGACAAGCCTCATTAGGTTTTTTTGGGCTTTTACTACCTATCTTTTCACTCTCATCGCTATTATAAGCACTCTCATCGTCCTCATCGCCTTTATAAGCGCCCTCATCGCCTTTATAAGTGCTCCCATCGCTATTATAAGCACCCTCATCGCCTTTATCTTCCCCAATAGTAGTTGCAACCTCACGTAATGCCGTAGCCGCCTGCTCAAGAGATTTGAGCGTGTCTCGTGCTAGCTTTTCAAAACTCACCCATTTTTCTGAAATTTTCTCTTTCTGCTCCAATTCCTCCAGTTTTACTTTCAATTGCTCATAATCTCTATCCGAGGATAGATGTTCTTCCAATTCTGCTTTTGTAAATTGTAAAAAATCCTTCTGCTCAGACCAAATTTTCTTCTGCTCCACCCATTTCTCTAACTTTTCTAGCAACGTTTTAAGTACTCCATAACTAGCCTTATAACGTTTTTTAATTTCTTTATACCCTAAAAAAGCATCGAAAAAATGGATATGATTGGCACTCTTTAGCAAATATTGATTCTGTCGCTGCGAATGAATATCTATCAAAAATCCCGCCACTTGTGCTAAAAATGCCCCCTCAACAGGAATATTATTAATAAAATAATGTAACTCCCCTTGCTTCGATAACATTGTAAAAAATGTATACGTTCCGTCCTCTACCTGATATTCCCCCATTTCTCCCTGCTTTTCTGCCCTCCCCACTCCTTCATTAGCCAATCTTTGCCTCAATGCTTGCCTTCCTTCTTCTTCTTGTAGTTCTTGTGAATCTGTTTGTGTGCTTGTTTGCGGGCTTATTTGTGAGTTTATTTGTTGTGAGTTCGTTTGTGGCTCTGTTTTTGCATTTTGTGGGTTTATTTGTGGCTCTGTTTGCGAGTTTATTTCTGGGTTTATTGAAGTAGCACTGGCTGTATGATCCGTTTGTCGTGGCTTTAAATGTGTCTTCACTTGTAACGCCATCACTTTTTTTAGCTCAGGATCCTTCGCCAAATCAAACGTAAGCGAAACACTAAAATAATTAGCCTGTGGATTGATCATATTTTTAGGAATTTTCCCCCCTAAACAAATATTGAGCGCACCTAATAATATTGATTTCCCAGCACCCGTTTCTCCCGTAATGACATTGAATCCCTCGCCAAATTCTAATTCAGCATCTTCTATGAATAGAAATCCTTTAATACCCAGTCGCTTTAACATCTCTCTAATATCTCTTCTCTATCTTCTCTTAAAGTCTTCATCTCATAATGCCAAATTATCTCAAATAAATCATAAATCATAAATCATCTTAAATAATTATCTTAAATGAGTCATTTTAAACGAATAAACCCATTGGCATGACCCCTCACAAAAGTTCATCCCCCCGCTACTCCACTAATCCCATGTAAAAATTCCACTAAAATGAAAATTTCATATAAGATAGACTATTTTTACTACCTTTTTAGGATAAATTATTTTACTACCTTTCTAAGATAGCTTATTTTACTGCCTTATTTTACAGTTTAAGCTCACATTCTAAATCTCACTGTCTTATTTCACACTCTAAGAGCATAATAACAACACTCTAAGAGCATAGTAACACTAATAACATGGGATTAAAAAGACTTAGAAAAGCTTAAAAAGGACTTAAAATGACTTAAACGGACTTAAATTGATTTAGAAGGACTTAGAAGAACTTAGAAAAGCTTAGTGCTAACACTAATCTACATAAAACTTAGCCATAACACTAATTAAATAAGCCTTAAAGCCTGTTTTAATTAATAGGAATTAGAGCCTGTTTTAACTTGACTAAAAATCTTTTTGATTAGCGAAACATTGTGGCGATGACCCGTAGCATGTGCCGTAATTTTCCCGCGCATCCCACTTCCTAGCAAATAAAAATCGCCTAAAATATCTATGATCTTATGCCGTGCAAATTCATTTGGAAACCTTAATTCAGAATTAACCACGCGATTCTCATGTAAAAGTAGCGCATTTCCCAAATTTGCACCCAAAGCTAGCCCACTCGACTGTAAATGCCTCGTCTCATCCAAAAATCCAAACGTCCGACATGGCGCTATCTCACGCTTAAACACCTCTTCTCGCCCAGAAAAATCCAATTCTACCTCATGATACTGATGTCCGTATTCTTTCGGTAAGTCTAACTTATAAGAAATCTTAAATCCATCATACGGCTCTAATGTAATAGTCTTTGTAGGCGTTTCTTCATCCGTTAAGCTATATTTCTCCTGCGGAATAAAGACCTTTTTATACGCTTCTTGCTCCTCTACACCCGCTTTTTCCAAAGCCTCACAAAACGGCAACGCCGACCCATCTAATATAGGAACTTCATTAGAAACCTTCACCCGAACATTGTCAATCCCATATATATGGAAAACTGCCATAAGATGCTCTATCACACTCACCTTAAATGTCCTGCATTCCAATGTAGTGGCATAATGCGTTGAAACAACGTGTTGCACCATTGCTGGCATTGTATGAGCTGTCGCAATGTCTTCAAATAAAATACCACTTCCCGGTGGAAGCGGAGAGAGTATCAACCCCGTATGACTTCCACTATGAAGTCCTATTCCATTGAGAACTATGTTCTTTTTTATCGTACGCTGGGGAAAATTCGTTTCTTCATAACAATTTAACGGTACAAATATTTCTGGATCTTCGTTCGTATTCGCCTCTTCTTTTTTAAGTATTTTCTTGACCTTCGCAAGAAGCGTCTCAGGTGAAAATGGCTTTTCTAAAAAATCCGCCGCACCGCTCTTTAACGTATGCGTAGAGAGTGCTATATTAGCATGCCCTGACATCACTATAACAGGTGTCTCCACACGATTCTTTTGAATTTTCTTAAGTAATGAATACCCGTCCATTTCAGGCATCCACACATCCAGCAAAATAAGATCCGCTTCCCCCCCTTCTAATAAATACTTTAATGCAGGATGTTGCTCACTAAAAGCTTCGCATTCATAACCATGCTCTTTTAATAACCGTACAATGCTCTCTCCAATGTACTTCTCATCGTCTATTACAATTATTTTTCCCATGCTAAAACAAAACTTCCATTTAGCAAAAATCACCTAATGACTGCATCTTTTTAGTAATAATTGCCCCAAGCATCCCTATCTTTATAATATCCCTACTATTATCAAATCCCCTATGAGACCTTAATATTATCAAATTCCCTATGATATCTTAATATTATAAGTCGCTTTCACCATTACTAGGTCCACATCGCCCATTTATCATCTAGATTAATTATAATCTCTATACCTAGGTTAATTTATACCCTCTATTAAGCACCTAAAACGTCCTTAAGTACCACTAATAAATTTTGCATCCGTTCATAAACAAAAGCAAGCCTATCCTCTTCTTTATCCATCGCAATCAAGTCAGCTTTTTCACTCAAGTCTAATCCCATAATTTGTAAAGCGATGCTATATGAATCATTTAAAAATTTATCTTCACCGCTCTCATAATTTTCCCCCTTCGCTAAAAATGCAAATCCACCTTTTTGTTTCAATAATTCATAAATCTCTGCAAACATTGTATTGACCTGTCTTTGCAAGCGGGGATACTGCAAAAATTCATCGTCTTCATTAGCTAGTAGATCGCGAACTCCTTCTATCTCCCCCACTTCCTTTCTTCCCCTTAGATTCTTTTCCCCCCGTAGATTCTTTTCCCCCCTTAGATCTTTTCCCCCTCTCAGATCCTTTCCCCCCCTTAGATCTTTTGCATTCTTTGTATCTCGCGGCTTTCTTACCTCTTTTCCAAATAAGGATTGTTCCAATTTCCACTCAGACGCTTCTTCACGAAATATAACATCCCCACCACTGTAAAGATGCTTATCTATATTCGCTTTAAAAGAGACCAATTGAAAAACTCTCTTGCCCTTCACCACCACTCGTGCCGTACCATCTTTTGATGAACGACTCACTTTTACCAGTTCTACTTCCGTTCCATACGGAAAGATATTATCTTTTATGATGGGTATAATACCAAATCCATGATCGTTTTCTTCGCATTGATGAATCAATTCACGATATCGTGGCTCAAATATATATAGTTCTACCTTTTCATTAGGAAAAACGACTATATTGAGCGGGAAGAAGGGTATCTGTTCTTTCTTTTCAATGTTCATAAGGATACTCTTGCTGATATACTTGCTTTAATGGGGGGTTATATAAGGTTTTTTTTATAGGATTATAAAAAGGTTTGTTCTTACTTACGTTTACTTACGTAGCTTACTTTAAAGTCACTAAAGCTAAGGACATTAAGGACATTAAAGACATTGCTACACCCCAAGAATGCTTTTTTTATACCCTAGTATACTTTGATATATCCTTAAATATATCCTTAGTATACTCTAGTATCATACTTCTAGATACCTTAAGAAGCACGAACGGAAAGCTCCCTTATTTGCTTTTATCTATGCGAAGTTTGAATTTTTTCTGAAATTTCTCTACACGTCCCTCAGCATCTATAATTTTATCACTTCCCGTATAAAATGGATGTGATGCACTCGATATCTCCATCTTAAATACTGGATATTCTTTACCATCTTCCCATTTAGCCTTTGTTTTTCCAGCCAGAGTTGATTTTCCCAAAAATTGAAAGCCACTCGACGTATCTTTAAATACAACGGGATGATAATCAGGATGAATTTCTTTCTTCATAATTTTCCTCAAAATTATTATTTTATAAATATTTCGTCAATCTTTCGTTTAAATGACCCAAAAAATAAGCATATAAACCGTATAATAGCCCCTTCCAGTCGTAAATATAAAGGTTATACAAATAAGTTTGCAAACCATTCCCCCCTAACAATTCCCCCCCTCACAATTCCCCCCCTCACAATTCAGCAACTAGCCCATTAGCAACTAGCCGTTAGCACTACAACTATCCATGTAGCATAAGTAACTGTATAATACAATGTATCTGCTTATAATACAAGTCATCTAGCTATATCATTACTTAAAAATATAGCATAATTTACACGAAATGAAAGCAAAATTATACCTTCATCGCTAAATCTTTTAGATATTGCCTAAAACCATCTCCATTATTCTAAATTTTTTATCATTGCCTTCGTGCTTATCCCCTAGCAAATCCCCTAACTTAGATTTTTTAATATTTTTCAGAGTTTTTCCAATATTTTTTAAATATTTTTTAAATTTTTACTTTGTCCGTTTTTTTACTAAATTTTTGCTAAATTTTTTCTAAATTTTTACTCCGTCCGCTTTAATAGTATAATTAACAGAGATTTTATCCATATCTTATCTTCGAAACATCAGCCTTTCATCCCAAAAAAGCATGAAGATGAAATGATAAGAAAAAAATAAAGTTCCCAAGCCTTTACCATGCAGGATTCCTAATGTGCTATGGTTATAAGTGCTATGGGTATAACTTGCTTTTTAGAACCTAGTATAATTTACTTTTCATACAACTTACTTTTTAGAAATTATTATAACTTACTCCTTATAACTCATTTGCAACTTACTCTTTATAGCTTATTTATAACTCATTTATAACTTATTTTTGAAGATGTTAGCTTATTTTTGAAGATGTTAGCTTATTTTTGCAGATTTCTTGGTCAGGATAGGCAATTTACTTATTTTTCAGAACATTTACTTATTTTTTTATTGCTTTTTCCTAATTTTATTGTAGTTTATATAGACAAGCCCTTACTACTGTTGTTTATATAGACAAGCCCTTACTACTATCGTTTATATAGACAAGCCCTTACTACTATCGTTTATATAGACAAGCCCTTACTACTATCGTTTATATAAACAAGCCCTAATTATTGTAATTTATATAAATAAGTCCTTATTGTTATAATTTATATAGACAAACCCCTATTATTGTCGTTTATATAAATAAGCCTTTATCCTTGTAGTTTATATATAGACAAACTCTTGTAATAGTCTCCTTAGCTGCTTTAAGTCGTTTAATCATCTGTTTTTTATGCCATTCTTTCATTCTCTACGTAAAAGCCCCGTTATTACCCCTTTATTATAGAAATAAACCTCGCTCACAATAAATAGAACTAATATAACTTCATACTATAACTTCACACCAAACAATAAATTTTCCTCATATTGCAAGCAAATTCACCCCGCACTTCAAGAAATTACCCTCTCACTATAAGAATTCACCTCATATCATAAGAAATTTATCTCTCATCATAAGAATTTACCCTATACTTCAAGAAATTTACCTATTACAAACCCTCTATTAAAGTTTCTACAATACAAAAAGCATGCTTACCACAGGCGTTAAAAACCTAATCATTATCAATGTCATAGTCTTTCTCTTACAGATCATTGTAGGACAATTAGATACTTATGGCTCTTTCATGTTAAATACTTTTGCACTTAACTATTTAGGAATTGTTCAAAATTATCAAGCGTGGACGGTCTTCACCTATATGTTCCTCCACGGGGGATTTTTACATCTCTTCTTTAATTTACTCGCCCTTTTCTTTTTTGGATGTGAAATAGAACGTACGTGGGGGACTAGTAATTTCATGAAATTTTACTTCATGACTGGCTTAGGAGCAGGTATTTTTATCTTTGCTTACGAAGCCCTTAAAAATATCATCGTTGGTCCCATCCCACTGCAATTCACCATTGGTGCAAGTGGGGCTATCTTTGGCGTTCTTCTTGCTTATTCACTTGTTTTCAGCGAACGTTACATTACGGTACTGCTCTTCTTCATTATTCCCATCACCCTAAAAGCCAAGTATCTCATTGCTGCCTTGTTAGGCATTACCATTCTATTTTCAGCTTTTTTCACCCAAAACATCTCTCATGTAGGGCATATTGGTGGGATAGTCAGTGGCATGATATT